>SNQJ01S0275940.1:1315-11445 GCA_010110895.2 Picea sitchensis | reverse complement strand
AGGGTGCTTATCGTGGATCAAGACTTCACGATTCAAGTGTCCCACTCTATTGTCTTTCAAATCCCCAGTTGCCAAAATGTAGAAATAGGGCTCTAGCTAGGAGCTATCCCTCTCCCGTATGTTCGTGACGTGACCTCCAACTAGGCTAAGATCCTAGTCCCTATTCCTTCGGGTTTTCGCGTTTTGAAAAATCAGGGTACAAGAGATATCTCTGCTCCTTGGAATCCCTGGTTACCGAAATGCCAAAATGTCTTGGCGTTCGATCAATGACTCACAATAACCCCTGAGATCTACGACCCATGTCCGGCCTCGCTATTTCGCTATTTTGCGATTCGAGGTTTTGGGAGACAAGGGCCTCTGTCCTTCCAACTCGCGATACCTGAAATCGCGATGTGGACCAATTGTCCAAATCTGCCTGTGATCAATGATTGCTATCCCTCCTGAGCTTTGGACATTAAGAAGCCCTCGTCGCTAACCTCCTCGTAGCTCCACCTTATCCAATGACTTGCGGGGTTTCGACATTTCTCCTCGAGAGCTCTCCACCATCCGTTCAGATATTCAAGATCTCTCCTCCTGGATCTATCCAGTGTTAAATCTTGCACTCCTACCTCAAATCGAACACCCCGCGGGATTCTCCACTGCGATCCAACGCTCGACGACGTTCTTCCTCTTGAGCTTTTACTCGCTTCATACTTAGAAGATTTTCTAAGTCTTCGAAGACTCGGTCTTCGCTTCTTCCTAGGAGATGGGTTTTTTTGGGTCTCGATAATGCTTCTCTCAAACATTATTCCTCTTGAGCTTCACCTTGTGTAGGCCTCGAATTTCCATGCACTCCTTGCATCTAAGGGATTTCGATAACTTGAATCCAAGGGGATTCTCACAGAGAGATTCCTCCTAATCTCTTGGTGTTCTCTCCTCGCTCGATGCACACCTTGCAGAGCTTTAATGAAGAGAAACAATTGAAACTATAAAACTCACAGTCACCGTTTCATTCACTTGTTTATGGGACACAAGAATAACAGAGAAGACAGGAAAATGTAAACACAACTGTACAACACGCATTTGGATCAATTTTCCCTCTTGTTATATTCACAAGTGCCCAATGGCTACAAAATACATTCAAATTATAGTAACTCAAAAATTGAGATCTCCTGCTTACTTGCAGTTCTCCCTTATAGCTAATTTCTCTTTGTGTTGCAGCTAACCCCAACTGGGCGTACAAACTTCTACTTAACTCAAAAAGATTTCTAGGGTTTCCCCTGGATACTTGCCTACTCTAAAATTCATCCTACGCTATCTTAGTTCAGTCGCATTCCAGAGCCATAGTGGAAACTCCTTCTCTATTTACGATTTTCAAAAAGTGCCTCAAAGGGTAAAATTCGGCACTGGTTCAAGAGTGCCTCCAAAGGTAAATTCCGACGCTGAGTGAAGGCGTATTTCAAAATCGGTTGTAGTTGACCATGTTGAAGTTCTGAAAGAACTTTCACATGTTGAGTGGTCCCACCTCTGTGCGCTTGCCAACGATGCTCCTGCATCATACTCCCCTTGACAAAAATTCATGGACCCCTATCCATGAGCTCCTCTACTAACTTTCCCTGCTTCTGGATAGTAGCTTTGTTTTCCCAACTGGCATATTCTATTGGGTGTCCCTTCCATTTGACCAGATATTCAAAATAAGTCTTCCTCCTGGTCTTCTTGCCAATCCTCTGATCAATAATTTTCTCCATCTACGGCTTTTCTGCAACAGGCATTTGTTTCTCCCACTGAACTTTTCCTTGAGCTTCTGACCCTTATGTTTCATCTTTCCTGTACGGATACAGGTCTGAAACATTGAATATGGGTGAAATTCCCACACCATCTGGCATCTCAATCTCATAGGCATTTGCATCAAACTTCCTCAAGATCTTACAGGGTCCTATCTTTTTCATCTTCAACTTGTTGTATGTTCCCCTAGGGAATCTTTCCTTCCTGAGATGTGCTAGAACCTGATCTCCTACTTCAAATTGAAGTTCCCTGCGATGTTGATTATCTCTGTGCTTGTATTTCTGATTAGAACTCTCCAACTGTCCTTTGATCTGGCTATGGAGTCGCTCCATCTCCGCAACAAAATCCTCTGCTCCAGCGCTCCTGATCTCACCCTATTCCAAGTCTCTCAATTCAGACACTCCCCTGGGTTGCATTCCATAGAGTATTTGGAATGGGCTCCTTCCAGTGCTCCTGTTTGGTGATTCATTGTATGCAAATTCTGCTTGTGGCAGAATCTGATCCCACTGGTTATGATGTTCAGTAACTAGACTCCTTAATCAATTCCCCAAACTTTTATTTACCACTTCAGTCTGCCCATCTGTTTGAGGGTGATAAGCTGAGTTGAAGGACAAATTCGTCCCCATATTCCTCCACAACGTCCTCCAAAAGTGATCAACAAATTTTGTGTCTCTGTCTAAGACAATGCTCCTGGGTAGGCCGTGAAGCCTCACAACTTCTTTAAAAAACAGATTTGCAACATGCGTTGCGTCACTGGTCTTCTGGCATGGGATGAAATGTGCCATCTTTGAAAATCTATCCACCACCACAAATATGGAATCAAATCCTCTTTGTGTTCTTGGTAATCCCAACACAAAATCCATGCTTATTGCATGCCAAGACCTCTCTGGTATTGGCAATGGTTGATACAACCCAGTGTTCTGCCTTTTCCCCTTAGCATGTTGGCAGATTCTACAACTGTTCACCAACTTTATCACTTATGTTCTCATACCTGGCCAATAGTATGAGTTGATCAACTATGTGAATTTTTTATCATGGCCGAAATGTCCAGCCAATCCTCCGTTGTGTTTTTCCTTTAGAAGATTATCCCTTATTGAGAATTTTGGTATGCACAACTGATGTCCTCTGAACAACAGTCCTTCCCGAATCATGTATTATGTCCACTGACTTCTATTTCTCAACACAGGATTAGCACATGCCTCATATGCATCCTTGAAATTTATATCATCATGATACATGTCCTTAAGGTGTTCAAACACCAAGGTCTTCACCTGAAATTCCTACATGATCAAACATCTCCTGCTTAACGCATCAACAACCTTGTTATCATTCCCAGCAATATGTTTTATGAAAAAAGTAAAATTTTGCATAAATCCCATTTTGCATGCCTCTGGTTCATTTTTTCCTGTCTGGTTATGAATTGTAAAGCTTGGTTATCACTATAGAAGAAAAATTCTTGCGGGACAAGATAATGCATCCATTTCTTCAAAGCTTGAATTATGGCATAAAACGCCTTGTCATATGTGGAGTATTTCTTCTTAGTCTCATTCAACTTCTCGCTGAAATAGGCAACAGGTTGATTGTCCTAAATCAGAACTGCTCCTATTGCAACTCCACTTGCATCACATCTTACCTGAAATGTCTTCCTAAAATTCGGTAAGACCAGAATTGGTCGTTCTGTTATCTTCTCCTTTAGTATATTGAACCTCCTTTTAGCCTCCTCTATCCATTTAAAATATGTGTGCTGCTTCTTCACTGTATCCATCATGGGTGCAAAAATCCCATTGAAGTCTCTAATGAACTTTCTATAAAAACTTGCTAAACCATGAAAGCTCCTTACCTCGAACATGCTCCTTGGTGACAACCACTCCTTGATCGCTTTCACCTTCTCTGGATCCATATTCAGTTCATTCGAAGAGATCACAAAACCCAAATAAATGAGTTATGTCTTCATAAAAGAGGACTTCTTCAAGTTGATCAGCAGTTTCTCCTACTGTAGCCTCCTCATTACTAGCGTTAGGTGCCTCAAATGCTCCTCTTTAGTCCTGCTAAAGATCAGTATATCATCCAGATATACAACCACGGACTTGCCAATGAAATCTTTCAGAATTTCATTCATCAACCTCATAAAAGTACTCAGGGCATTTTTTAAGAAAAATGGCATAACCAACCACTCATATAGACCTTTGTTTGTCTTAAAGGTTTTTTTCCATTCATCACCTTCTCTCATTCTAATCTGCTGATATCCACTTTTAAGATCTATCTTAGAAAATAAATTTGCTCCACTTAAGCAATCCATTAAATCATCCATTCTTGGTAAGGGAAATTTGTACCTGATGGTGATCTTGTTGATGACTCTCGAGTCTGTGCACATTCTCCATCCTCCATCTTTCTTTGGGCTCAACAAAGTCGGTACTGCACATGGACTCAAGCTCTCTCTGACCAATCCTTTGTCTAGCAACTCTTGGAATTGGTCCTTCACTTCTTCATTTTCTCGAGGTGTCAATATGTATGCTGCTTTGTTTGGCATACTTGCCCCTAGTATCAGGTCGATATGATGACTGATACTCCTGATGGGTGGAAATGAGTTTGGCAACTCATCCACCACTATATCAGCAAAATTATCCAACAGCTCCTGAACTTCTTCAGGAAAATCATCCATTGATGTACTCATAAGGATGACTCTGGGATTCCTCACCATAGCGAACTGCATCTCCTGTTCTTCCTTGACTTCTTTCAGGAGTTCCTTCCCACTCATGAGAAGTATGCTTGTGTTGGCTTCCTCCTTTACTCTCTTCTCCTCTATTGGCAGCAACATATGCGTCCTACCATTCTTTTCTAATGTATATGTGTTTTTCCTCCCATCATGAATGACATTTCTGTCAAACTTCCATGGTCTTCCCAACAGAATATGGCATACATCCATGGGAATTACATCACATAGTATTTCATCTTTATATCCTCCTATTTTAATTTCAACCAAGCATTGTTTAGTGATCATTACCTGGTGTCCTTTTCGTAGCCATGAGACTTTGTATGGTTTTGGATGTCCAGTTGTCTTTATCTCCAATTTCTCCACCATCTCTGTGGATACTAGGTTGTCAGTACTCCCACTATCAATGATCACCTTGCACACTTTATCCTTAGTCTTGCAAGCTGTCCTAAAGAGACTATTTCTCTGCACTGGCTTTTCAATTTCTGCCTCCGGCTTCAAGAGAACTTTTCTCAACATTAGGGATGCTCCATCCTCTGCTCCTTCTACCTCAACATCTCTTCATTGTGCTTCTGAAATGTGAGCTTTTCCTCCTTCCTTCTTCTTCTCGGGACATTCCCAAGACATGTGCCCTATCTTTCCATAGTTATAACACCTTACTCCTCCTCTGCCTCTTCCTCTAGAAGAGTTTCTTCCACCACTCTGTCTCCCTCGTGAACTTCCTCCTCGTTCTGAGTGATTGTGTGGTTTCTCAGCCTCGTCCTTAGACTGATGTGCTCTATCATAGTTAAATCCCTTTCTTTTGCTTGGGATCGAGCCTTTACCTCTTCCTCGCTGGTTCTGTTTTCTGGCCAGCTTCTCCTCTACCTTCAGCGCAAACTGATAAGCATCTTCCACAGTCCTCACTAACATCATGCCAAGTTCATCTTGGATTTCATATTTCAAGCCATTTATATATCTGGAGACTCTTTCTCCGTCTCTCTCCCTTTGTCCAGTTCTGATGTTTAGCCGGTAGAACTCCTCGGTGTACTCCTTGACCATCATCCCTTTTTGTCTCAAGTTTTGTAGCTTCCTGAACAGATTGATCTGGTAGTCTTTGGGCATGAACTTAGCCTTCAGTTTGGCTACCATCCTGTCCCAACTTTTTATCCTTTGTTTTCCTTTACTTCTCCTCTTAGCCTCCAGTCCGTCCCACCATAGTGTTGCATGCCCTTTTATCCTAGTGACTGCATGCTTCACCTTCTTCTCCTCATTGACATATTCATAGTCGAAGTCTTTGTCCATGGACCTTATCCAGTCCAACAGTTCTTCAACATCTAGATTTCCCTCGTACATGGGGACCTCTATCTTAGCTCTGCCTCCCAATCTGGCAACTGCTCTCAACAAACGTTCTTCTGCAATATCCTCTCCTGCAGCTTCTTCAACCTCAACCTCTTCACTTTCTGCATCACTGACATCCCCAATGTCAGGTGCTCTTCTCTGTGTTGCTTCCATTATTTCCAATTGGGC
The DNA here is from genome assembly GCA_010110895.2 of Picea sitchensis. Taxonomy (NCBI): domain Eukaryota; kingdom Viridiplantae; phylum Streptophyta; class Pinopsida; order Pinales; family Pinaceae; genus Picea; species Picea sitchensis. The sequence continues at coordinate 5,459 of SNQJ01S0275940.1, read as the reverse complement.
ACGAAGCTCTCGCATCTCCCTCTCTACATCACGGTTGGCTAAAGGCGGCTCTCATCTTCTTGGCAGCATTATGTTGACTATCTGTCACACACAGAGTACATCTCTGAGTTCTCTGTCTCCTTCTTTTCCTCCTTCGCCTGAAGTCTACAGACAAAAAATTGATGCTCTGATACCACTTGATGCACACCCCCTATCCCTCCGAAGGGCTGCACGACCTCCCGGTCAGGATCTTTTGGTTCTGGAGCTGGAATGGCTCTTCTGGTTCCAAATTGGAACCCTTCGAACAAACACACAGGTCCCTCACTAATGCTCGGTTGGATTTTCCAAGCACCAAGCATGAGCTCCCACCGCACACGACCAAGAGTCATGACCGCACTCCTATCCTTCTTGCCTTTCGTGAATTGCAATTCGAGGTTTCTCGAGGGAGAGACCCTCAACTCTTCAATCACCAAATGCCGAAAAAGGGCTTAGTGGTGGTTACCCCCCCCCCGTTCAAGCCTCAGTCCACATGGCCCTCCGCTGTGACCTCGCGCTAAGTTAGAAAGGGTGCTTATCGTGGATCGGGACTTCATGAGTCAAGCGTCCTACTCCTTTGTCTTTCGAATCCACAGTTGCCGAAATGCCGAAATAGGGCTCCAGCTAGGAGCTAGCCCTCTCCCGTATGCTCGTGACGTGACCTCTAGCTAGGCTCAGATCCCAGTGCCTATTCCTTCAGGTTTTCGCATTTCGGGAAATCAAGGTACAAGGGATATCTCTGCTCCTTGGAATCCTTGGTTGTTGAAATGCCGAAGTGTCTTGGTGTTCGATTAATGGCTCACAATAACCTATGAGATCTACGGCCCAGGTCCGGCCTCGCTATTTCGCTATTTCACGATTCGGGGTTTTGGGAGACAAGGGCCTTTGTCCTTCCAACTCGTGATACCCAAAATCGCGATGTGGACCAATGGTCTAGATCTTCTTGTGATCGATGGTTTATATCCCTCCTGAGCTTTGGACGTCAAGAAGCCCTCGCTGTTAACCTCCTTGCAGCTCCACCTTATCCAACGGCTTGCAGGGTTTCGGTGTTTCTCCTCGAGAGCTCTCCACCGTTCATTCAGATCTTCGAGATCTCCCCTCCTAGATCTACGCAGTGTTAAATCCTGTGCTCCTACCTCAAATTGGACGCCCCACGGGATTCTCCACTGCAATCCAATGCTCGACGGCGTTCTTCCTCCTGAGCTTTTACTCGCTTCAAACTTAGAAGATTTTCTAAGTCTTCAAAAACTCGATCTTCGCTTCTTCCTAGGAGATGGGTTTTTCTGGGTCTCGATAACGCTTCTTTGAAATGTTATTCCTCTTGAGCTTCACCTTGTGTAGGCCTTGAATTCCCACGCACTCCTTGCATCTAACAAATTTTGATAACTCAGATCCAAGGGGTTTCTCACAGAGAGATTCCTCCTAATCTCCTAGTGTTCTCTCCTCACTCGATGCACACCTTGCAGAGCTTTAATGAAGAGAAACAATTGAAACTGGAAAACTCACAGTCACCGTTTCATTCACTTATTTATGGGACACAAGAATAACAGAAAAGACAGGAAAATGTAAACATAATTGCACAACACGTATTTGGATCAATTTTCCCTCTTGTTATATTCACAAGTGCCCAATGGCTACAAAATACATTCAAATTACAGTAACTCAAAAACTGAGATCCCCTGCTAACTTGCAATTCTCCCTTACATCTAATTTCTCTATGTGTTGCAGCTAACCCCAACTCGGCGTACAAACTTCTACTTAACTCAAAAATATTTCTAGGGTTTCCCCTGGCTACTTGCCTACTCTAAAATTCATCCTACACTATCTTAGTTCAGTTGCATTCCAGAGCCGTCGTGGAAACTCCTGCTCTGTTTACGATTTTCAAAATGTGCCTCAAAGGGTAAAATTCGGCACTGGTTCAAGCGTGCCTCCAAAGGTAAATTCCGGCACTGAGTGAAGGCGGATTTCAAAATCGGTTGTAACTGCCCATGTTGAAGTTCTGGAAGAACTCTCATGTGTTGAGTGGTCCCGCCTCTGTGCGCTTGCCAACGATGCTCCTACATCATTCTACAATTGATTTCCTTGTGTCCAAAATTTCCAAAAGTATAACAATGTCCAAGAAATAAATTTTGATACCTGGGAGTAAGTGATCTTCTTTGTGGTGTAGTCCATCTGGGTTCACGATTTATTCTTCTGCAGTTTCCTTCATAATGATTGCTTTCATACCTGATGGGAGAGGATCTTCTTGATGTCTCATTCCTTATAAATTATAGTCTTATATATTGTTGTTCAACTTTCTCTAGAGTATTGGTTTCATCCTTTTCATGTTCCTTCTCTTGTTTTATTGTCTTAAAACTGTAATTGTATCCTAGTCATGTCTTGTCACTTAGAGATATTTGACTGCTAAGGATCTCATCTAATTTTTCGGTGCTTTTTTCGAACTTCTTGAACTTTTATATTGTCAATAGTAGCTCCCCTTTTGTGTGATCCAATTCTTCTTTCAATTTCTCATGATATTCTAATTGTTCCTTCAAGCTACCAATGGTCTTTTCAAGACTGTAATTCTCTTCTTCACAACTACTCAATTCACCGTTTAGTATTATGTTTGTGTTTCTAAGCTTGTTATTTTCAGTTTCAACATGATTCAACTTTTCAAGATTATCTTCTTCTTGTTCACTCTCTACGTTGTCTTTGTATCCCCAAAAGGAATCAAGGTTGGTTTATTCATCTGAATCTTCTTCAGAAATGATTTCTTCTTATTTAGAACTGTTGTGATCATCATCCTGGGTTTCTTGGGTTATGAACAAGACTTCTCCTCCATAATTATCTTCTTCATCACTCTCATCTGAGGAGATGTCATCATCATTGGAGTATAATCTCTTTTTATTGTTGAGACTTCTCTTTTTATAGTAGAAGTTTTCAACAATATGTCTTATTCTACCACAGTTAAATCATTTCAGAGGAGACTTACCTTTGTATATTTCAGTTCCCTTCTGGAACCTTCTTACGAAATTTGTTATTTCTTCATCAAGGTCGTTATCCTTGTCTTTTTGTATTCTTTATGGCTTTAAAGGTTGCTTCATTGTTTAGTTGGTCGCTTTCTGTACCTGTTCTCATTTCATATGCTATAAGAGACCCGTGTAATTCATCCATTGTCATTTTGGTCAAGTCCCTAGTTTCTTCAATGGCAGAGACCTTAGCATCATACTTCAAGAGAATTTATCTCAACACTTTTTGTACAACCAAGGATTCATTGAGATCTTCACCTAATCCTCTGATAGCATTAACAACTTCATCAACTCTAAGAAAATAGGTTGCAATATCTTCATTTTCATCCATCTTCAAATTTTCAAATTATGTTTTATGTCGTTGAAGCTTGACCTGCTTAACTTTTGGACCACCTTCATAGATACTCTTGAGTTTGTCCCATACCTCTTTAGCTGTGATTCAACACATCACTTTTCTAGCAACGGTTGGTGCCAATGCTTTTAGAATAACATTTCTAGATTTTGAATTACAACTCGTAAGATTCTTCTCATTTGGATCAGTTGGAGCATTATTTGGGATTACATAGCCATTTACAACTAAGTACCAAATGTCTACTTCCAAAGTTGTTATGTAAGTTTTCACTCTATGACTCTAGTATGCATAATTTCTTCCATCAAATCATTGAATCCCATTTGAAATGTGCTCATGATCATCCATCTTTTCTCAGGATTTTCCTTCCAATGGTTAAACTGTTCTGAAGGCAACCTTCTTTGATACCAATTGTTGATACTGAGAGGGGGGTGAATCAGTATCAATTACAATTTAAAAAAAAATTCAACTTATACTTAAACCATTCAATTATATTCAATGAGAAATGAAAAATAGTATAAGAGTTACACCAATACACCACAATACACCATGCACAATATATGAGAAATATTCAATAGTTATTGTTCAAGGGAAGTAATGACTTCCAAAGGTAGCTACAACTTCCAAATATAAAGGGAGGGATAAAGGTAGCTATGACTTCCAAAGGTAGCTACAACTTCCAAATATCAAGAGAGGGTTTGTTAAGCCCTAATATTGGTTCATTACCCCTTAATTGGGGCATATTATATTAGTAATGTTATTTTATTTATGT
>SNQJ01S0275939.1:0-11445 GCA_010110895.2 Picea sitchensis | reverse complement strand
CCACTTTTCCTACAATACTCCCATTTTGCATTCAACCAAACAAATTATTAGTATTTCCCATACAATATATTTTATTGTAATATTTACATCATTATACAATATGATCTCACATTTGTAACACTTAACTACTTTATTACTTCAATTCATTCATCTTATTAACTTGAATGAATTAGCATTATCCACACATCCATTTTCAACAACCAAGATTTTCCTTTTTATAGCCATCATTATTTTCATTACTCTATTCCCTTGATAGAGTGTTTTTGTAGTCCACCCTCAAGTGACTACTTTAGACTACAACTTGTTTTGTTGGAATGTATAACAACTCCTGAAATGTTCTGAACTTCATCAGTTAGTAATTATTACAACATTTCAGCTACTAGCATAATCATTTCTAGTAAATATAGTATATACATGCATTCGCCAAAATGCATTCAATAATGCCTTCAAGCATACACATCTCTATGTTAGCATGCATGTGTGCAACTCTATCACTTGCATACTTTCATATTTTATTCATGCATACCTATTCAATGCACCCTTGCATTGATTTCAGAATACACTTTATCTAAGTCATGCATCCCATAATGGTGAATTGGAAGATATGACCAATGCCTCGACACATCATCCATACATTTCCTATTTCTTGCTCAAACATTTGGATGTCTTCCTTTTCGACCCAAACACTACACCAAGAATATAGTTATGTGGTGTTCATATTGGAGTGTTAGAAAAGGTTGCAATTCAAACCTTAATTATAAGTAGGAAGTTCATTGGATACTTATGTGGCACTATAGACTTTCCATATCTAACCATGATATGGCCTCACATGACTAGCTTTACTCACATTTATTTTTATAATAGAGTCATACCCCTTTACTTACTTTGATTATTAAGTCATAACCAACAACATATTGACATGCTGTGATGTCATATGAACGCTAAAGTTAAATAACTTTTCTAAATATCATAGGCCTCCAACCTTTACCATAATGAATGGTAAATCATTCCAATGAATGGATTCAAAACACATAATAATATCATTTCACAAAATAAAATCTGGTTGGAGGAATTCTTATAAATTCCCTTTAACAATTATGCAACATAAGTACATCAAAATCATAGTTGCATAGTTTCCAATAGATTTATTGATGCTACCTGATAGCTGGTAACTAGTAGAAGCTCACATGCTTCCTTTACCAACCTCTTATCATCATTTTACCCTTTTGATATATTATTCATATGGATGACTATTAGAAACACATCATCATCAACAACACTTGAAATACGCAATAAATGTTGAGAAAATATTATCATTGATGTCAAAGTGGGTGATGATGATGATGTCTTTTAATAATGATAAGGATGTAACAATGATGATTATGTTGTGTTAGTGAAAAAGGGGTATTGTTTGATGATGATGTGGCAATAATGATAAGGATGTAACAATGATGATTATGTTGTGTTAGTGAAAAAGGGGTATTGTTTGAGTATTGAAGCCATGAAACCAAGTGAAGAATCCTTGAAGCCATGAAGCCAAGTAAAGAATCCTTGACGCCATAAATCCAAGTAAAGAATCCTTGAGATTGTTTGTGTATCGAATCCATGAAGCCAAGTGAAGAAGACTTGAAGCCATGAAGCCAAGTAAAGAAGCCTTGAAGACATGTTGATGAAGCCTTGAGAAGCCAACATGCAATATTCAAGCCATCAGTACAAGTCCATGTCAAATCAAATTAAATAATCCCTTGAAGAAGTAATGATGTGTCCACTTGAAGAATCCTTGAAGTTCCTTGAAGGAGCCTTGACATAAATGAATATAACTCCAAAGTGGTCCCCTTATGGCGTAGATTTTAATATGGACCTCATAAGATGAGATAACATGTGTTTGTTTCCACATGCCCACTTTGAGTTGCTCACAAATGGATCCTTGAAGGAGCCTTGAAGAAGCCATAAAACCTAGTGAAGAAGCCCCCAACGTCAAGTGAAGAAGCCTACATATTTCCAAGATAAATATTGCAAGATGGAGATTGTTGAAAGTATTATTTGTGGTCAATTTGGATACCATATCTTCGAGGTAATTTTTACTCTACATAAATAACTCAAATGGAAGCATAATTTATTTGGTTGGAAACATTATCCCAAGACCATTCCAACGGTATATGGAAGTCCCTCTAACTCCCTAGGAGTGAGGAGATATGAGTTTTTCTTTCTGACAACCCAACCATAAAATTAAGATCGAATCAACTAATTTTTGGGGACAAAATGATCCAGATGGATATCGGTGGCCACCCACCTTTTCCAATTGGCTCAAAATAGTTTTCTGACAATTTTGGCAATTTACTATTTTTAGCAGTTCTCACTTCCGGGGCCATTTTGAGGGCCTAAATGAAGGTTTTTTGGGATTGAGCTTCTTAATGATGGCCTACAACATGATTTATGCCCCAAAATGAATCTCCTCAACAATACCTTTCCAATGGGCTATCATGCGCCTAAAATGGAGATCGTATGCAAAAGTTACGACACCGGGAAGTTAATGTACTAACTTACCCAAACGGGGCCCACATGACTTTTGGCGCTTCATCTCCTAGGGTTAGGTTTTTGGATGTCGAGGGTTTTTGGAATTCTTGTTTATTGTAAAAGGCCTTGAGAGACTCATTGTAATCATGTTCTTGTGAATGAGCGCATCCGTCACATCTCTTATCAGAGATAAGCCACCATCATTCCAACAAGTTTGTTTCCGCTGCATTTTACAGTTTCAGCTTATTTTATTAATGAATAGAAAACCAGTTTCACTGTATCTCTGTTATTTTGTGTGAAGAATCTGTTAATAATCTGTATTCATTTCATTCTGCTCATAAAATATGGATCAGTGGTATTAGAGCGGTCTGCTCCTTGTCGTCTTAATGCATGTCCCCAACGAGGTCAGAGTACAAAGAGCTAGGTCTTGAGCTTGTTTCTCTTGAGGACAAAATCTCTTGCACGCCCAAGCGACCTCTCATGGCAGGAGAAAAGAAAGATGATGGGATAGGAGATCCTTTCAAACTATTGATTGAGTAATCCCTCATGCAACAGAGGAATGAGATGATGGATAGTTTCACGCAAATCCTTCGATGACTACCAACAGGTGAGGCATCTTCTTCGAGCGGAGGCGCCACCCCCTTCAAGGTACAAATAAACTTTGATATTCCTATATTTGAAGGTCAGATACACGCAGATGTTGTAGACAAGTGGTTGAATCTACTAGAAGGGTATTTTTCTGTCCATAACTTCTCAAATAGAGAAAATATTACTTTTGCGCTCCTCAAATTCGTCCCCCATGTCAAAGATTGGTGGGAAACGTTCTGTGAGAAAAAGGAAACAATACTACCCTCATTATTTATAGTCACAACCACCTGGGATTCCTTCAGGGATGCTATTAAGGAACAATACTACCCTGTCGAAAGTTATGACGACTTATATACGAAATGGACCACACTGCGGCAAGAAAGAGACCAAGTAGTGCCAGATTTCACAAATATCTTCCATACCTTGCGCACCAAGTTGGGTATCAAAGATTCAAAGCGACATCTGGTGCTCAAGTATCACAGTGCTTTGCATAGATACATCCAGACCGAAATGGAATTTCTAGACATCTCATCCTTGGGCACAACCTACCGATATGCCGTCAAAATCGAGCAGAAGCTCAAACAAAAGATGAGCAAATTTGGGCCTGGGAACCCCGCACAACAAAAGCTAGGAAATGGTGGCCCCAACCCACAGAAAAGAGGATAGAGAAAATATGGATAGTATCAGGACAACCAGTCCAAGCCGCAAGAAAAGAAGGACACTAGAAAGACAAAGAAAGATACCGAAAAGTGGTGTGACTTCCATAAGAGCCCTTGGCATAACACTGTTGATTGTCACTCAAAGTAGTCACTGGTGGCCGAAGTGAAATCCCCTGAATCAAATGCAGATTTAGACTCTGAGCTAGAACCAGAAAGGGGAAGATGGATCATTGACATAGAACCCAGTGCCCCTGTTGCTACCACCAAGCTCCAACCTGGTGAACCAGACGAGCCAGAAGAAGGAGAGCACCTCTTCCATTCGTAAATGTGGGTAAAAGGAACGCTGTTGCACTTCATCATTGATAGCGGTAGCTAGAATAACCTCATCTCTGCAGAGGTTGTCAAGCGGCTAGCCCTGCCCACAACGCCTCACCCACAACCCTACACCATTGGATGGCTCTGCCAAGGAAGCGAAATCCGCGTCAGCCAACAGTGTCGACTATCATATGACATCAATCCCTTCAAAGATGAGGTATTGTGTGATGTTGCTCCTCTCGAAGTTTGTGATGTTCTTTTGGGCCAACCTTATTTATGGAAACTTCATGCTGTATATGAATCTAGGCCTTGTAGTGTTATTATTACTTTGAACAGAAAATTGTATAGGATACCTGAGGTAGTCCCACCTAGTGTTATTTCCTTGATCTCTGCTAAGCAATGCAGGAAGATCATCTCTCAGACGGGGAATTTTGTCTTCTTCATGATTCGCTCTCAGAATAAGCGAAAGATCACAACCACATCCAAGGTCTCTGCGTCCGACCTCTCCACACAGTAGAAGCAAGTAGATAAGGTCGTGGAAGAATACTCGGATATCTTCTCCTCACCTACCGGGGTACCTCTGCACTGCCAGGTCAAGCACCCGATTGATCTGACCCACAGTGCGCTGCTACCCAATGGGCCAGTATATCGTCGCTCTTTGTTAGAGAATGAGGAGATCAAGCGACAAATCCAAGAACTGCTCCACAAAGGGCACATCCATCCCAACTCATCACCTTACGGGAGCCCAATAATGCTGGCACAGAAGAAAGATGGAACATGGCGACTCTGCATTGATTACCGGGCTCTGAATAAAATCACAGTCAGAAACCAGTACCCGATTCCCCGAATCAACGACCTCCTTGATCAACTCATGGGGCCTAAGTACTTCAGTAAGATTGATCTGAAGTCTGGCTACCACCAGGTCCCGATAGAACAGATAGATGTATGGAAGACCATCTTCAAGTCAAAGGAAGGCCTTTTTGAATGGTTGGTCATGCCCTTTGGTTTGACAAATGCTCCGGCCACTTTCGTGAGGATGATGGGCGATATCCTCCGACCATTCACCAATAATTTTGTAGTGGTGTATCTGGATGACATTCTCATTTACAACAAGACTTGGGCCGAACACTTACAACATATTCAATAGGTTCTGCACACCCTGCGATAGCACAAGCTATACACCAACTTGGAAAAATGCTCCTTCGGCATGGACAGGGTCCATTACCTAGGCTAAATCATTGATCAACATGGTGTACATGTGGATCCAGCCAAGATCCAAGTCATCCATGACTAGCCAGCCCCAACCACACTCACTGAGCTTCAGAGCTTCTTGGGCCTTGCCAATTTCTACCGCAGGTTTGTGTTGGGATTCTCTCAGATTGCATGGGCCCTCAGCCAAATCACCAGGGGTGGTGGTAAGGAAAAATTTGTGTGGGGCCGGTCCCAACAACAAGACTTCGATGATTTGAAGCAACTCTTGTGCTCATCCCCAGTAATTTCACTACTAGTCCTACAACATCCCTTTGAGATCGAGACAAATGCTTCAGACTATACTGTGGGTGTCGTTCTCACTCAGCATGACCACCTCATGGCCTATCATAGTGAGACACTATCCAATGCTATCTGTAAGTACCCTACTTACGACAAAGAAATGTACTCCATTGTGAAAGCCTACCACCAATGGAGACATTACATTATTGGGAAGGAGACAGTCATCCAAACTGATCATAAGCCACTGCAGTTTATGCAGACACAAGGAAAATTGCAGAATGACTGCCATCAAAAGTGGTCCACATACTTGTAGCAATTCCACCTCAACATCAAGTATAAAATAGGAAGCACCAATCGCGTCACCTATTTCCTCAGCAAACCATCAGTCATGGCACTCACCACGGTGCTAGACTCTTGCGACCATGATACCTCTTGATGGCCCCAACTCTATGAGACAGACCCAGACTTCGCCACCACCTACCAAATGTTGGGTGCAAACATAGTTATCGATAATTTCTATCTTCAAGATGGGTTGTTGTGTCGTCTGGTCCATATCTGTGTTCCATCAAGTGAGCGAGAGAAGCTAATCTGGGAAGCCCACTATAGTCGGGTGGAAGGACACTTCGGCATCGAAAAGATAGTGGCGATGCTACATAAATATTTCTACTGGCCGAAACTCCGACAGGAGGTCAGCAAATATATTAGATCCTGCACTGCCTGCGCTATTGTCAAACCAACCACTAAGAAACAAGGAATGTACACCCCTCTTCCTACTCTTGATAAGCCATGGGAATCCATCTCAATGGACTACATGTTGGGCCTCCCGTCCACTAAGCGGGGAAATGACTATGTTTTTGTGGTTGTTGGCCATTTTTCTAAGATGGCAATTCTGGTTGCCTGCAAGAAGAGCATCACAGCAGAGGCCACTGCCAAGCTCTTCTTTGAATGGGTCTGGGTACATTTTGGACTACGAAAAACCATTGTCTCAGATAGGGACAGTTGATTTCTCAGCACATTCTGGTCAAGCCTCTGGTCACTACTGGACACCAAGCTAACCAAATTCACGACCTTCCACCCCCAGACAGATGGCCAAATAGAGGTTGTAAATCGAATGGTTGTGCATATCCTTTGCATGTATAATTCAAAGAACCCTCTCACATGGTATGAGAGACTTCCCCATGTCTAGAATAGTTAAAACTGAGCCCTGCATAGCTCAACCGACCACAACCCCTTTCAGGTGGGATTGAGATTCCAACCATTGGGTCCCATAGATGTTGCACTTCCCCTTGCGGTCACCTTGATCGACTCATCTCTTGTTCCAACTGAAGCTGACAAAGCCACCCGGTTCGTTGAGTGGATCTATCACATCCACCAACAGGTTCAGGATATTCTATAGAAGTCCAATGACAAGTACAAACAACGCCATGATCAACATCGGGTACCACATAAGTTTCAGGTGGGAGACAAAGTTTGGTTGCACTTACAGAAAGAACGCCTTATAGGACCCCATCAGAAGCTCCGCCCACTTCTTTATGGGCCGTACACCATCACCAAGGCCATGGAGGATAATTCTTTTGATCTCAACATTCCTTCTTTCCTTGGCTTGCACCCAATGTTCAATGTGGATCTCCTTCGCCCTTATTTCCCACCATTATTGGACACCTCAGACGTAGAAGAACAACTGACACCAACAGAGCTCAACCCTGACTACATCCAACAAGAATATAGATATCATATTGTGGACACACATATCAAGGGAACTCGATAGCAAAGGATCCATCTTTATCGAGTCGTCAAAGCAGGGCAACTCCTGCACTAAGGCAAGTGGCTCACCCGGGGCCAAATTCAAGAGAAGTTTCCTCATATGATGGGGGAATGCAATGAAATGGAGACCATTGCTTCCTAAGGAGGGAGGATTGATCCAGATGGATATCGATGGCCACCCACCTTTTCCAACTGGCTCAAAACAGTTTTCTGACAATTTTGGCAATTTACTATTTTTAGCAGTTTTCACTTCCAGGGCCATTTTGAGGGCCTAAATGAAGGTTTTTCTGGATTGATATTCTCAATGATATCCTATGGAATGATTGAGGTCCAAAAATGAATCTCCTCGATGATACCTTTCCAATGGGCTATCATAAGCCTAAAACGGAGATCGTATGCAAAAGTTACGACCCCGGGAGGTTAATGTACTAACTTACCCAAACGGAGCCCACATGACTTTTGGCGCTTCATCTCCTAGGGTTAGGTTTTTGGATGTCTAGGGTTTTTTGCATTCTCATTTATTGTAAAATTCCTTGAGAGCCTCATTGTAATCATATTCTTGCGAATGAGCACAACTGTCACATCTCTTCTCAGAGATAAGTCGCCACCATTCCAACAAGCTTGTTTCCGCTGCGTTTTACAGTTTCAACTTATTTTATTAATGAATAGAAAACCAGTTTTACTATATCTCTATTATTTTGTGTTAAGAATCTATTAATAATATATATTCATTTCGTTCTGCTCATAAAATATGGATCACAAAATTACTATAAATACATGATATAATTTCACATTTTTAGTGTAACCAACAAAGAGATCAAGTTTGAGGTGCACTCAAGGTGTTGGGGTGACTTTCTGGTGTGAAAGAGAAGTAAAAGGGATTATATTAAGGTCTTTCTTATTCTCAAGGTATGTTATAAGGTTGTTATGTTGTTGTAAGGCTGTGAGGTTGTGATGTTGTTGTATGCTTTGCTATAAAGTTGTGATGTTTCCATGATGTTGTCGTGAGGTTGTGATGCTACCATATGATCTGCTAGGAAGTTGTGATGTTTCCATGATGTTTCTATGAGTGGATGTTTATGTTAGTGGATGTTTCCATGAATGGATGTTACTATCAGTGGATGTTTCCATCAGTGATTACATTTTGGGAATGATGCTATGAGGCTTGCTAGGATTTTAAGGATTGTCTATGGAATGAAGCATGTAGGTGAAGTCAAAAGTAATGTTGGGTGCATGCCTATTTTGAGAAGGAAGTCTATTTTGGGTGCATGCCTAATTTTGGAGAAAGATATGTTTTAGGAAAGACTTGTTTTTGAAAATGAAGACCTAATTTTGGAGTGCGCACAACAGGGGGAAAGAAAGAAACATGCAGGAAAAGAAGGAAAAGAAGCATGCACGCAGAAAAGAAACATGGCGTGTAGGCAGAAAATACTAACCATGATAGGGTTAGGGTTTTTGACAATATTTTTATGGCTATAAGACATGCAGTAGTATAAATAAGGACCTAGGAGGTCTAGGGGAAGGGATATGTTAGTTGAGGATAGAAAGAGTTTATTATTATGAGTTTGTGGGTTGTTGATGATTGTAATAAGTCTTGTAGAAGCATCTAGTAAGGTAGTATTTGAGGTGTAGGTCACAAGATAAGGATCCTAGTGTGATCTAGTCAGCCTCACATAAGGTTCTTACCCTCAATCTTGACTATATTACTGAAGATGTAATGCGCGCAGAGAAAGATTTTGTAGCAGAAGAAATAAAAGAGTAGAGAAGCCAAATATTTGTGGATGTATCCCCAGGAGGGGGTGAACCATGGATAATTCATAAGGAAGAAATAACCCAACCCCAATCCCCACTCATTCCTAGACTGTAAACAACTGAGTATTGTAGTCCCCATAAAATTTATCTCGGGTGAGAGTGTGTTGTACACCCTGTGTGCAACGTTGCCTTATGGATTACCAGGAGGTCCGATAGTTTTTTAAGGTTTTGTTGGAAACCTGTTCGATATCAAAACCTGGGTCAACCCAAGAAAAAGTTAAAGAAACCAACAAATGGTTCTATTTATGGATGTAACTACACAAGATTGAGTGCACGAGATTCATGGGAGAAATGCACAGTGGATAAAAGTATAGAAGGGAATGTTCATTCCATGGAATCCAACGAATGTGGAGATTGAAATATGGTTGAAAACAAAGGAACTTGAGTTTGCGCAGAAGGAAAAGAAAAACCCTAAGTTAGCACCGCGCAAATATCTCAACAAATACATGTTTAGCTACTTGCATGAGGTATTTTTCTGTGATTTCCCGCATTTGTTGTGGGAGTGGTTATTGAGGTTAAATTAAAACCACCATACAAATCAAATTATACAACTAGAGTGGAATCCTATGGATATCTCCCAGTTACATCAAGTTAATAACAAATTTACGCACACAGTAGATTTATGGTTAGAAAATATTGTTGCAGGGTTTATCACCGAATTTGTAGTAGATACTGCGAAGTCCTACACTGCAACAGAGAAATATTTTCTAAAAGGACCCAGAGGTAGGTACATTATATTGTTTTACACTTCAATCAAGATTTTATTGTATGAAAACAGTGTGATCACCATGGAATCAGACAACTAAACTTCCCTGCGTGCATGGGGGAAGAGGGGAAGCACTAATAGGAGTTTGAGATAGGTACATGGAGATAGATAAGGGGAAGAATAAGGAGGCCATGGACCCAATCATGATGGAAGAGGAGTAGATAAGGAAGATAATGGAAAAATATGGAAACACACTCAATGGAACACCCTACCAATATAAAATGAATAACAAGAAGAGAGCCATAGTCGACAGAGAAGGATTGGCGAGCGATGAAGAAGAGGTAGAGGATATCCGCACTGTGGAGAATATTGAGGAAATGCTGCACACAACATATGAAAGGAAAATAGGAGGTCCAGGGTCATAAACAGAAGGAAGAACTCCAATCCATATCACCATCAATATGGAATCTACAACCCTATGTGCGACTATTACACTAGAAAGAACACCAAAGTTTAGACAACCAAATTTTGGTGGAATAAAAGTAACAAGATAGGGATCCAATAAAGGAAAATAAACTAGGGGAGAAAGTTCAATAAGTAACAGTCAATTTTTTACACTGTGCAGAGGTAGTAGTTCGACACCGTTCAAACTGGCAGGACATGATCCCACGATCAGATTACTAGAATTTCGAGGAGAGACATCAGAGGACCCTGAAAAACACTTATTGATCTGTGAGAAGATATGGGAAGAAAATAAGGTTATAGATGAGGATATAAATCTCACGCAATTATCTATTACACTAAGATACCGCGCATTGGACTGGTACATGATCCTATATGTAAACAGCCCACAAGGAGTACCAAAGACTATCGCAGATGTGAAAAAACTTCTGGTAAATCAGGCAGAAATCAGGTGAGTCTTTTTAGGAGATTGATCAAAGGTTCAAACGTATGAAAGGTAAGTTGAAATATAAAATTATTGGCATGCAACATAGGCACTTATTTGTGAACTCATTGTTACCACACTTGAAATACTCGTTAAGACAACAGAAGTTCCAAACTTGAGTAGAGGCTCTAGAGGTAGCCTTACAAATGGAAGAGAACCAGTATCAGCAGAAAGATACAACAATAGAGGAGCTGAAGGAGGATTTGAAGAATATAACATTTCAACTTAACCAGAAAAGGGGCAAAGAGAAAAGAGAAGTTGTTTGTTGTATGTTGTGGAGGACAGAAGGACACCATAAAAACGAATGTCCAACTTTTGCGCAGTATATGGAAAAAGGAGTACCAAACCCCTTTCCAACATGAGGACCATGGTGTGATATTTTTAAAATGCATGGGAATGATCCATATTGTTTTCCAATGATGAAGAAGTATATGACAGTACCAAAAAGTTCATATTGCAATTTTTGCAAATCAATGGGTCATGATGATAAGGATTGTAGAACAGTGGATTTGATGAGAGAAATAACTTCAGATACTTATAGGGTGCAAGAAAAAATGATGACTAGACAAGTTTCACCTTAGTTCAGCGAGGTACCACCACCATACAACAATGCGTAGTAGAAATACAACAATGTGGAACAATAACAC
>SNQJ01S0275938.1:0-11445 GCA_010110895.2 Picea sitchensis | reverse complement strand
ATGAACAAGAAGCAAGAAGTAAGAAGTCTGAGATTTCACTTGTTCCATGATCTGAGTAGATGATGAAGAAGTAAGTAGTCTTAGCTTGAACTGAGCAGATGAAGAAGAAGAAAATAGTCTTGGCTTTCAAACATTCCTTGATGTTGGCTTCGCTGTTGAGACAATGTTACGATGTTGGATTTTTTTTTGAGATAATGAATGATTTGCAATTTGCATGCATATAATAGCTTTCTGTTTATTGTAATTCAATATGTCATTGTAGGAAGTTTGTTTGCTTCTGAGCAGATTAAATTTGCCTTAGAGCACATGGATTTCATTTTTCTGAGCATCTAATTGTTGAGAAAGTTTTTTATTCTAATACTGTAGAACTGTTGCATCAACCTGCCAACATTTGAGTGAGAATTAGTAACCCCTTATTCAATAGAAATGCAAAAATCTAAATGCAAAAATCTTAGATTTGAAGATCTCACTTGAAATAAACAGAGTGAACAAAGCTAAGAAAACATGTCTGAACTTCAAAAGAATATTGCCTGGAGCACAGAGTTAGTACTTTACAAACATAGACAATAACAAAACTTAATTCACTTAAAAACCCAGTTACAAAGTGGAAGACAACTACATTTTGGTGAGAGATGATACACGGAAAAATGGTATAATTGACCAAGCTAAAAATGAAACACTTTGAAACACTTTCCCGAGGGGTTTATTCAAGAATCAACCATTGTGCAGTTTATGTAGTTCTTTACCAGTGCTACCTATAGATCACTTTTGTATTAGATTATCTACTATGATCAGTGGGCACCTCTATATACGTTATTTTAGGTAGACAAAATTACCACACCGCTACCTCTTCACATAGAGATTTCACTTAAGTAAGAGTTCGGGGTCAGCGAGAGAGCAACAGAGATAGCCTTTTCACATGTGGCATGGTTTAGAATTGGTCTCAGCCACAGAAATGCAATATGTACTGATAATGGTTTTGGTGACAACAAGTCACGATAGTTGCAACGCATCCAACTTTATATGCATTATTTTTTATTATGAAGCCATTAGATAAGAACTAATAATTACATAATGGCTGTATTTCTGTACTTTGATGTCATATGCTGAAGCAATTCTGTATATGAAGGTGGAAAGCCAATCTTCAGGCATTAAGTTCCATGAACCTTAGAGCCCTGGATTATGTGATACTTGCAAATCTATTTTGACATCCTCAGCAACTGTCACTGGATTTTCTTACAATTTTCGGAAGTGACTATCATTAGTAGTCGGACAAAATCCATATCTGCCAAAGTTGCAGTTTTTTCCGATATTCAAACAGAGTTTCAGGTGAGGCATTCATTCTCCCATTTATCGGTTTATTCTATAAAGGGTTTTGGCTTCCAGGGGTTGGTCTTATATTCAAGTTCAAGTTTAGGAAACTCTATTAAATAGGTGATTGTGTTTTTTTGGTTTAAGTCTCAATCCGCATCCATCTTTTTGGTTTTGTTGGTTACATAACTGGATAAAACCAAGTCTTTCTACAATTTGTTTTTCGTTTGATTGTGGCAAACACATCCATATCTGCATTTGGGAGGGTGGAAATGGATCTGAAAACGTTTAAATCCCTGTGAAATTGGGTCTCCACTCCCATTGTGACTTCATCTACATCAAGAAGTTCTTGTCACATCTTTTCTCTTTCATTGAGAAAACCAGCAGTGACATCAGGCAAAACTCGCATTGCTATGAAACAAGCCAAGTACTCCTTCGTGGGAAACAATAGAAACTTTCTATTCAACCCATTTCAAGTGGGTTTTTGCCAAAAAAATATCCCCATGGTCGTCCTCTAATAGTTGCAATCGTGAAAAGGAGAAAGGAAATGTCATTCGACAATGTTGTACAGCGCCAAAAGACGCTGAAATTAGTGTCCTAGATTCGGGATTTTCTTTTCAAACAACCTAATAGGACGGTGTCTCTTAGAGAACTTGGTAAGTACATAAGAGATCTTGGACTCGGTCGAAAGATAAGAGTAATTGCCTTATTAACTAGCAGAAAGAGTTACGGCCGATAAAAAAAATTTCATTTTAAAATAAAACCCAACCAGATAATGAAATTCTAACTGAGTTAGATAAGAATTCCAAAAGTTAATCATTTAAATGTGGCAATCATATGATGTTACAGTAATTTCTTAATATGATTAGGTAAATGTTAAAAAGTAAACAGGGTAACAGATGTATTTATAAATACAAAGAAGTTAACAACAATAAATCTGATCCATTGATTTTGAAGGACGACTAAGAATATACCAGCATCTTCAATGCATAACCATCAGATTAGAATTTAAGATTAAAAGATCATTAATTGTGCCCATCTCCAATAGGTATACGCCTTTTGGGCATAACTAGATATCCCAAATTGTTTGAAATACTACAAGAAGGTGTGTATTCCCTTTATTTCAGACTGACCCCAGAAGCAAACAAAATATATTTGGAGGAGTTGGGTATAAGGTAGAATATGGAAGCTCTTTTGGTGAATAAGTTGCGAAAAATAATGATGATGTCTATTGATAAAAGGGTCCCACTACATACAATCCTTCTACTTCATTTTGTTCCGCCCATATCACCTTTATACCATCTTTTGTACCCATCTTCCTCATAAATTAGACCATTAAGGAGTTTCAAATCCATTCTCCTAGAATACAAATTACATCCTTGAAGGTGTTAAGTGGGAAAGGCTCGAAGCTTTAAGTTTGGTGCGATAAATGGGACTTGAAGCTTGAATTTATACTTAGAGTGTAGATTCCCATGCGAATTGACTTTCAGGCCATACCTACTCAACATTATGAATAAACAATGTCTTCATGATGACTTTTGTGCCCTGTTATGCCCTTGCAAATTTTATTATTCATAACGTATGGATCCAACAAGACATAGTTTTTACTTCTTCCAGACGGCTTCTGTTCCATATTATGCACATGTAAATTTTACTAGTCATAACGTATGGATCCGACGACAGGTAGTTGTTACTATGTGGAAACCCTACGCCAACATCACGGTTCGTGGGGTGAGATGGGTTTTTGGGTGTTTGATAATGATGCTAGGGAGATATGCTCACTTATCATCTATTATCTTTTTTTCTCTGGTTACAACGTCAAGTTTGTCCCATCCCTTTCCTGGAGTTGAATAATCCACCAAGATTTTAACTCTTTACAAATGGTTTGGTTGTGTTTTTTTAACATCTTGTGGACAAAATCATCGCTTGCTTCAAGAAGGTAGTGTAGGTATGTGTGTATATATATGTGCTCGGATGGCAAGGTCCCATCTTGTACTAACAAGAAATATTTTTCGAATATAATATAAAGATTAACTTCTTGGCCAACTAGACAAGGAGCAAGCAACAATATAAGACATATGCATGAAATTTGATGTACAATAAAGGAAGTCATTCTCACATACATTTATCTTTGTCGTTGTCTTTGGATCAAGGAAACTCTTTACAGTGTTCCACAACAATCTAAAACCAGTGCCAGCATTGACGATGAACATCTAACATAATGTCTACAATGATTTGCATTGCATATTGTGTTAAGTAATAATGAAAAGATTCATATGCATTATAATGATAAACATTACAAACTAAAAACTAACCATAGATATCTCATTGCTTGCAACAATTTGTTTGTATGTCTTTAATAAACAATTGTGTTGCTATATTTTAATTAAAATATAACAAAGTACCTTAGGATAGTTGACCTCGTCAATTTTTTGTATATGCAATTGTTGGCCCTTGGGTATGGAAGTAAGTGAAGAGTAAAGAAGAAAAGACGGAATGTGAACTGCACAGAAGACACAGTGACTGATATTGGGTCGAAGTGAGAAGAAGAGCAGAAAAGATGGAGCAAAGTAAGAGAAATCAAGCCATTGGATGGGGAGATCGAGGATGACAGATCAACAAGGAAGATGGATCATGGAAAACTTAGCAAGCAGAAAAATCCACAGCGGATTCTTTGGAGCACTGTGTGAGAAGGAAGGAAAGACAGGCTGGAGAAGCCCTGAAAACGTGGGTCAAGTTGACCTAGGGTTTTAGACACCTAGGATTTTGGTATCTATGGTTTTGACACTTAGGTTTTGGCGTAAGGCTGTCGGTGAGCTATTGTAATGTATAAATAAAGGTCAAGAGGACCTGGGATGGGTGGTTGTCATTGTTGTTGTTGTTATTGTTCGTTCCAAGTTTGTTATTGTTGTGAGTGACTATTGTAGTGAGAGAGAGAAGCATCAAGGAGTGAGGGAAGTTTGTGTTGTAAGACCTTCAACTGGGTGAGAAGATCAACCCTGCAACTGGGTGCGCAACGAGAGAAGACAGAGAGAAAGAGAGAAGATTTGATAGCTAAGAACGCAGATAATAATTGTATGTTTTCATCTTAATATATTATAAAGCATAGTTTTGTGGACGTAGCCCTAGGGAGAGGGTGAACCATGTACATCTTTGTGTTGTGTGTGATTGATGTTGTGTTCTCTTGTTTATAGATATACTATTATTGCATTATTGTGTTAGATCTGATAGATAGTTGTGCGAAGTAGATCTAAGCTAGAAATTGATATCTAGATGTTGCGTTGTTCTTTTAGCGGATCCACTTTGTATTCCCTTGGCTGTAGACATCTGTGTCATGTAATCCCCCATAGCTACTTCGGGTGAGACTGCATCTGCCTCGCAGGTGTTTCCGAAAGGGATAGTAGTTAGGGCTTGTTGGTGCGCTCTTAGAGATGAACCCTGGGTCTGCCCCTATGCCAACAAATGGTTCTGTTGTTGGGACAAGAATCTTCTTGAGGGAATGTCAAGGTGGTTTCCATCGAATACAGAGATTTAGAAGTGGATAGAAGATCAAGAAAAGGACTTCGTTGAAGCCCATAACAAGAACCCTAATCTTAGTACAGAGGATTGGTTGGGAATATATATCTTTACTGATATACATGAGATTTTCTTTGGAGGAATACATCAGGAGCTATATGAGTGGCTAGCTAGGTTAACAGATACCCAGTTTGAGATCAGATCTAGAACCCTTGTGGTTTGGACGTTGGCGTTGATCAAGAAGATCAAGATGGTTGATAATGTCGTGCCAAGAGCAGTAGATCACTAGTTTGATAGCACCATTGGAGGGTACGTCACTGAGTTTGTTGTTGACAACGTAGAGTAATATAGCCAAGCCGACAGGTATTTCTTTAAGGGACCCATAGAAAAATTTGTACACTTTTTAAAGTTGAAGATCAAGATGCTATTGCATGAGAAGAACATCTTAAAGGTACAATAGTTGGTCGGACTGGAAAAGGCTAATGTTCAAGAACTCGAAAAGTGACAGTGACACAGAGGCTGGACATACGCGCAGTGGGAGAGTGTTCAGAGAAGTTCCTCTTACGAACCTGTTTAAGCAGAACTACGGGGACGAGGGTTTCTACAGTGGAGAAGAGGAAGATCTGACAGACGAAGAGCATTCAAAATCCGCTAGGGCAGAGGAAGCGAAAGCTGAAGAACCTCACAGGGAAGAGCCAGAAACTTCAAAAACCGCGTCGACTGTTGAAGTGAGTCCTATTATTACTCCTGTTGTTTCAGCATCATTAAGCAACTAGAGTAATCAGAGTCACCAGAGCACTCAGAACACTGTCACTAGCAGTCCACCACATATTCAGTCAGGAAACCTAGGAAGATCTATGGAAGATGAGATGAAGTTACCCACCTTCAGAGGAGATGGATCTGAAGATCCTGATCAACACTGATTTCTATGTGAAGCTGTGTGGAGTATTAAAAATATCATCGATGAAGCTGTTAAATGAGCTCAGTTTAGTACTACCCTGAGAGATCGTACGTTGAGCTGGTACATGAAATTTGTCCAAGGAGCTACACCTAAACCGATGAATGTCATTAAGACTGCGCTAATTGTTGAATTCAAGAAACCTAAGTCAGAGTCGCAGTGCATTACTGAACTAAAATAAATCAAGCAGAGAATAGATAAACCTATGTGGGAGTTTGATCAGAGATTTAAGACCTTGACAAGACATTAGAGTTTTCAGATCCCAGACGAGCAAAAAAATGAGTGGTTCATTGCTTCCCTCTTACGGCACATCAGAGTTCCTCTGATGCAATAGAAGATTTCTTTGCAGGCAGAGGCGTTGGAGATCGCCATGAAGTTAGAATCAACCCCTATGGGAGAATCCAGCTCAGGTATGAGTCAAATCTTGAGTCAGCTAACTAGTTTATCTCTGCAGGTCAAAGATATGAAGAAAGACAAGGGAAAAGATAAAAGAGAAGATATCTGGTGCATTACATGCAAATCAGAAGGCCATGAAAAGGAGCATTGTCCCCTATTTTGGGAGTATTTGGAATTTGGAGCCCCGAGTCCTTTAAATCAAGTTACCTTACCATGGTGCGAGGTGTTTAGAAATAGACATCACCCTAGTGAATGCTACTACATGAAAAAATATGTCCAGACACCCACAAATCTGTATTGCACATTCTGTAAGTCGATGGGGCATGATGATAGGGATTGTAGGGCCTATGACCTCTTGCATGAAAGTTCAAGGGATATATACAAAATTCAAGGCGAAGTATAACAAGAAGAAAACACTACACATTATAATTCTCCAGGAAGAGGAAACTTCAACCCTCATGGCAGATTCAAAGGAAGAGGACGAGGAGGAGGTATGGGTCGAGGAAGGGGCCAAATCATTTGTTATAACTGTGTGCAACCAGGAAAATTAGCAAGGGACTCTCAGAACCCTTGTACCACTTGCATCTATGACAACTCATTCGAACATGTTATCGAAGATTGTCCTGTGCTGCTAGCCAAAATTCAGGAGAGACGAGGACCTCAGCAGAACCCGCAAGTGCAACTGATATACGTTGAACCTCGCGGAGAGAACCCTATAGTCATTGTTATCACTAGGGGAGGAGTTGTTACAGGAGAAGATAGAGCGACCCAAGGAAATACTATAGCATAATCAGGAGTCAGGAAAGCTACAGAGAAGACATGATTTTTCGATGCAAAGAAAGAAAAAAAAATATTTGAGGAGGCAAGAAAAGAGTTCGGGAGAGACCAATGTTCTTCATCAAAGACATGACCAGAAGTAAGAGAATGTGGAATGCCTCTAGCATTCAATCAATATTCTCTGCCAAGAGAAGGAAAAGAGGTAAGCAAGATCATGGAATTCTTATATACTTGTATTAAGTTGATTCAGGATGAAAGCGTTGTACAAGAGATACAAAATTTAATCAGATAGTATGAGCTAGGAAAGATACATCCCTTGCTAAATAGAGAAGTACACCAAGTATCTAAAAAGAGAAGGAAAAATAAGGAACTACACCTGAATGCCCAAATTGGAGAGTATGATATCGACTATGTGGTCCTCGACTTAGGGTCTGAGGTCAATGCCATGACGAAGCAGACCTGGGCACTTATGGGAAAACCTAAGTTGATCTATTCCCCTATCAGGATAAGGATGGCTAATAAGCAAGTTGTAAGCCCCTTTGGAAGATTGGAACATGTACTTGTGGACATATATGGAGTAAGGACATTTGCAGACTTCAAGGTGATTGAGATAATTGATGATATATGTCCTTACCCTGTGCTGTTAGGAATTGATTGAGCTTTCAATAATTACACTGTGGTTGATTTAAAGAAAAGAAGAATGACGTTTGAAGGAGATGGCCTTCGGGTCATTTCACCTTTGGATCCCGATGACGGTCATAGATACACAAAACCCATCAGAGAAGAAGACCACACATATGAAATAGAAAACATATACAAATTAACAACCAGACAACCGGATTACATTAATCCTACGACGGATGGGAACCTAAGCTGGCGAAGTGACAACACATGTTCATCAGATTCAGAAGAAGCACTGGAGAACTAGCAGAATACAATGTATGAAGTATCTACAAGGAGATGTGCTAGATTAACTCGAGAAGTTCGCTGGATCGGCACAACAGTGAGTAACTTGCCCACCTTTGATGGTCTGAATAATTTAGAGGCATTCTTGTTGGACTTTGAAGAAATTGTACCAACACATAAAATATTGTTGTCAATGGATGAGGCCTTGAAAGAAACCTCAGCAAGATGGTGGGGGACACCCAAAAACAACATTACAGACTGGGTACAATGTCGCACCTTGATGATAGCACAGTTTTTAGAGCAAGTAGAAGGTTGTGAAGTTAGGTACACAGGTCGAAGCTGTCTGAAGGACCATGTACGAAGTTGCGAGGAAGCCTGGAGACGCATTCCTCAAGAGTAGTGGGTGCACAAATTCATCAACACACTGGACACAACCCCTATCAACTTGTATCTTGAAGCAGAACTGCGCCTCATCATTGCAGATTGGGAAGGTATGACCCAGAACTTTGTAACTACCTTTTTGTTTGAAAGTCAATATCCTACAATGGATCAAGCATTACAGATTGTAAGACAGAAAGTATTTGAGGAGGCACCTAGCCTCCCTTTTGAGCAAGAAGAGGACGAATGGACTGCGCCTCTCCAGAAATTGCAAGGTTGTTACAATATCAATGCTGACGAAGACGATGATCCTATGAAGGTGAACATCGCCGAAACAGAAGGACAAAGTGACATAGACGGACCAGGAATTGAGCTACCTTTCATTGGACAACCAATTAAAATAAAAAATTCAATATTGGAGCAGAGAAAACACCAAAGCTTGCAAATGTTGGAGATTATCAAGATGTCGCCACTATTGACAAGATCACAGAGTTACTGCATGAATATCAGGACTTGTTTCCAGGCAAGTTCACTGATATGAATATCAGGACTTGTTTCCAGCCAAGTTCACTGATATGAAGGGAATTAAAGGGCCCATGGGAGAGATGAGGATCCCTTTGAAACTAGATGCAAGGCCAATTAAACAGAGACCCTACAGATTGAACCATAAATATAAGGAGAAAGTGAATATTGAACTCGACAGAATGTTGGAGGCAGGAATCACAGAACCTGTTGAAGAATCAGAATGGATTAGCCCTATGGTGGTGCATGATAAAAAGACCAGAGAGATCAGGATCTGTGTAGATCTTAGGAATATGAATGATGCCTGTTTGCATGACCCATTCCCTACACCATTTACTGACGAAGTGTTAGATAATGTAGGAGGTTAGGAGGTATATTCTTTTACAGATGGATTTTGAGGATACCATCAGATCCAGATTGCCAAGGAAGATCGCCATAAGACCACATTTGCAAAAAAATCTGGATCCTACCAGTATAAAGTGATGTTGTTTGGATTGAAGAATGCCCCAACCATCTTTTCCAGGGTAGTGGTCGAACCATTCAAGGAGTTTTTACATAAATTTCTGGAAGCATATTTTGATGATTGGACTGTTTTTATCTTATTACAAAATCATATTGAATGCTTAAGACTAATGTTGGATAAGTGCAAGAAGTGTCATATTTCCTTAAACCTAAAGAAGTGCATCTTCTTTTCACCCTTTGGAGTGTTGTTAGTTCATATTGTGCGTAAGAAAGGACTTCTGGTAGACCCATCTAAGATTGTCATTATAGTTGATCTTCCCCCTCATACTTCAGTCAAATAGTTGCACACTACGCTGAGACACATTGGATACTTCATGAAGTTCATTAAAGGCTATGCACAGATCACAACACCCATGGAGAATCTTTTGAAAAAATACTGTCAGTTTCATTGGACAGAAGAATGCCAGCTGAGCTTCGACACACTGAAACAGAAAATGGTTATTGTGTCTATTCTGGTTTTCCTAGATTGAAGCAAGGAATTTCACGTGCATGTCGATGCATATTATATTTCATTAGGAGCCGTGTTAGCACAACCGGGAGCTGGAGACATTGACCACCCGTTAGCCTTTGCTAGTAGGAAGCTATCAACAGTTGAGATTAATTACACCACCACTGAGAGAGATGGGTTAGCCATGGTGTATGCACTATAGAAGTTTCACCACTACTTGTTGGGAGGACACTTTAAAATGTTTACTGATCACTCTGCACTGAAATACATAGTCAACAAACCAGTGTTGGGGGGGAGAATATGCAGATGGCTTCTATTATTTCAGGAATATGATTTTTAGATCGTGGTTAAGCCAGGAAGAATGAACAAAGGTCCTGACAACTTGTCAAGGTTGGAACATGGAGAAGAGCCTACTAGTTTGGAGGATACACTTCTGGATGCACAGTTGCTGGCCATTAGAAATACTGATGATCACTTCATGGAGATAGTCCAGTTCCTGTCAATAGGAATGGCACCTAGTGAATATACAATCACCCAGAAGAAATAGTTGGTGGTGCGTGCTGCAGAATTTTCACTTATAGCTGGAAAAATATACAATATGGGACCTGATGAGATATTGAGGAGGTGTGTTATGGAGGTAGAGCGACCATGGATCCTCACATAATCTCATGAAGGCATCGCAGGAGGACACTACGTAGGAAAAGAAACAACACATAGGGTTCTTAGAGTTGGCCTCTGGTCGCCTACCTTACACAGAGATTCTAAGGACTATTACAGAGCCTGTGATGTATGCCAAAGACTTGGTAAACCATCCAGAAGAGATGAAATGCCTTTAGCACTACCGCTGACCCTACAAGCATTTGAGAAATGGGCCATTGACTTCATGGGACCTATAAACCCACCAGGAAAGCGCACAGAAGCCAGATACATAATCACTGTGACAAAGTACTTGAATAGATGGGTCAAAGCAAGAGAAATTAGAGATTGTAGTGCAACTACAACTGTGCAATTCATATTTGATGACATCATAACCAGGTTTGGATGCCCGAAGATCCTTATGAGTGATCAAGGAACACATTTTATTAATAAGACCATTGAAGCCTTGACCGAGGAATTTGCAGTCCATCATCAAAAGAGCACACCCTACCACCCGCAAGTGAATGGGACAGTTGAAGCATTCAATAATATCTTGGAGACAACGTTGACGAAGATTTGCAGTGTGAACATGGATGACTAGGATTTAAGAGTACCGAGAGTACTATGGGCCTATAAAACCACTTGCAAGAAGCTAACAATGCAAACCCCCTTTAAGTTGGTTTATGGTCTCGAAGCAGTTGTCCCAATGGAATATTTAGTCCCAAGCTTAAGAATCGTAGCCTTTACAGATAAGGATGAAATTGGTGTTTTTCAAGAGAGGCTTGCACAGTTGGTTGAACTAGAAGAAGATATATTTATTGCAGGATTCCATCAACAGGTATAGAAGGAAAGAGAAAAGGCCTACCATGAAAGACACATCAAGAAGAAGGCATTTAAGCAAGGTGATTTGGTACTGATATACACCAACAAATTCATGAAGCATCCAGGAAAGTTCAGAACACATTGGCTGGGACCATATTGTTGTTGGGAAAAATACCCTACGGACTAGCAAACTAGGGTCAGACTTGCATGCAGATTTTGACCGTAAAGAAATTACTTTTTAACCTACCACCCA
>SNQJ01S0275937.1:0-11445 GCA_010110895.2 Picea sitchensis | reverse complement strand
TTTGTTCAGCCTAACCTATCTACAAGTGCGTCCAACGCTCTACATTGATTGGTAGTATGCATAGTGGATGCGAAGAACTCACAGTATACTATGTTTGTTACTATCGAACATTTCTACATGATGGGGCATTGTCTTGGCCCATGGCTATCGATTCGAAAAATTTCACAATATTCTGTTGTTGGTGATGCTTGGCCTCCTGGGAAAGCGTGATATGGGGTAGGGTTGTGGAATTATCAATTCAATGAAACTTGCACAACTACTCCCATGGGTCCTGGTGGGGTTACCATCAAATTCTGAGGAGGTCTCAATCCCCTCATTCTTGGACATTCATTCATTAGATGACCTTCCATATAAAATCCAGTGCACCAAACCTGTGGTCGTCTTGGTCTAGGTATCATCAGCTCCTAAATCTTTTCTGTCAGTGTCGATATCCACCCTTGTAGTTGTGCCAGACTCGCATCTACTAGGGGTTTGTTTACTATCAGTTTGCCGGGGTATCCCGCTATGGCTTCAATCTTCATCGATTGTTCCAAGGCGTCTGTTAACATGGCTATCCATTGTTGCGTTAGTGAAATCCAGGTCAGAGGTAACAACCCTTGAATGTACCACTCCCTTTGATGTTCTTTGTGTATTGGATGTGCCAACCTTCCTGTGGCATATTTAAACTTTTGGTTGTACTCTCAAGCTGATTTGCCTTCCTTCTGCTAAATCTCGCACAACTCAGACAGAGCCTGTTGTTCTGACTGAGGTAGTTTGAATTCGGCTATGAACCTCGTCCGTGCCTGGCCAAGTGTGAGTGCTTGGCATTATGTCCCTGGCACTCCTGGTTCAATGATCTTCATATACCATTTGAGAGCGCAACCTCTCAAGGTAGTTTGGAACTCGACCGGTTTAGTTTCATTCGGAGTTCCCCAAGATCTCCAGATTGCTTCGCACAGGAACCAGTGATTCTCAACATCTTCCTCTCCCTTACCCCAAAATTATAAGTATTGGGCAATAGAACCTCCCTCATGGCTGGTCATCACTGATCCTATTATCTGTATCAATATGAACCCTAACGGTCCCACTTATGATGTACCGAAAGAATCCAATATCCTCACTGTACCTGCAACTCCTGGTTGTGATTGACTAACTAAGTGTATTGGAACAAAATTAGAATGAGAAGGTAGTATCAAACTTACTGCTTGGATAGAGGAGACTTGGGATATGGGGGATTTGGGGCTAATGCCACTGGCTTCAAGGTGGTTTTCTTTGATCTAGGGGGTCTTGTTAGCTTCCACTGGGACGATCTCTTCGACACGATTCTCGATCTCTCCTATTGTCAGGGCTGAATCTTCTCTTTCTCCTCAAAGATTCTTACCAGCTTCCTCCTCTCTTTCATATATAGTTTCTCCTTCTCATCTCGCTTCCCGAGGAATTATTTCTCTCCTTGCTTCTCTTTCCTTTAATATTTGACCGGGCAGTCGTTCCTGTCTTCTCATCCTCTGTAGTTCTTCCATCTATCTTTCCTCTACTTCTTCTGCTCCACCTTCTTTCCTCAAATTTTTAGACTATCTAACGACTTTCTTGATCTTGCTGTGCCACTACTTCTCAAATATGGTGGCTCTCTTCAAGGCTCACTCATATCTTGAATCCATTTCTTGTTGTTTCCCCCCATTTGTTAAAGAACCCTTCCCCTTTCTCATGCCATGGCTCCCACCCTGTCTTGCCCTACCCTAAGCGAGGGTGTTTACGCTTCTATCTCAGTCAAGAACATAATCAACATCCCTTCCTCCATCAAGAAAACATTTGAGACCTTTCTGTTTGACGGGTGGGTATCTCGGTGTGAACTTCGATGGAATCTTGGCATAATGCGGCTTTATGGCTTAACGGGTGTCAGACGGGGAACCAAAATAGTAATAAAGGTTGTGACGATACTGGGTTTGCATGGTCGATGACTCATATTGGATTTGGTCTCATGGTCCCTCCGACCACACTGGTTGTCCCCATCGTCTTTAATGTCTGTCATTAAATGGAGTCTCTTATGCATCAGGTTTTGTACTGTTGGGTCGTCAGTTCTATATCAACCAACACTTATACATAAAAAATGAATTGTGTGTTATGGAGCAAGACTGCGCATATGGACTTTGGTAACTGAACTTACAAAATTTCATAAATAAAACAAAACTCAAATCTATCTATTGTACAAGCTCCTTCGAATTGGAGCAACTATTCTTATCATTCAGGATTGAGATAGGTAGGGCTTTGGGCGAGCGCCATTTACCCATCAAAATTGTAGCACACCATCCAGTTGTGTGAGTCTGACTTCTCCTAAGGGTCGTATCTCCATAAATATGAAGGGTCTCAACCAGTGCATACATAGCTTGCTCAGATGCTTCTCGTATCTAATGTCATAGTGTAACACTTTATATCCTTGTCTAAATACCCTGGTCTTAATGTGTCGGTCATGCCAAGTTTTTTGTCTTTCCTTTTCCATGGACTAATGGAAGTTTGCTAGAAATCTAGTTTCCTTGAGTTCCTGTAGCTCTGCAAGTCTCTGTACTACTAACTCGCCTTTTGTCATACATGTGGCTTGTGCAATATATAGGTTTGGAGCGATGAATTATGTAGGCACGATTGCCTCCCTGTCATAGACTAATAAAAATGGTGTATATCTGTGGAATTTCTTTGTATTTTTCCTATAGGCCCAGAGGACAGTTGGAACTCTCTCATCCCAGTCCTCCTAGTTTTCA
This sequence comes from Picea sitchensis, assembly GCA_010110895.2. NCBI lineage: Eukaryota > Viridiplantae > Streptophyta > Pinopsida > Pinales > Pinaceae > Picea > Picea sitchensis. Next base: position 8,713 of record SNQJ01S0275937.1, on the reverse strand, counting down.
CAATAGACCTTTGTCAATCCTCTTTCTAGGATTCTGTTGGAGGATTCCACTGTTCCGTTGGCATGTGGATGGTATGGACTACTCTTGTGATACTGGATCAGAAATTATGTTTTAAGTGTTTCTATAGTGCTGCTGATGAAGTGAGTTCCATGATCGCTAGTTATGCTCCTGAGACATCCGAACCAGGAAATGATATTCTCAAAAATGAATCTAGCAGCAGTGTTTGTTGAACAGTCTTGCATCGCTACTACTTATGCCCAATGGGTAAGGTAGTCAGTTGCAATAATAATGTACCTAGCCTTTGAATGTTTGGATGTGGGGTTGATTGGTACAATGAAGTCAACTTCCCATTTATGGAATTCCTGTAGAGCTCTAATTGGTTGTAGTGGTAGTTCCTCCTAGCAGGACAACTTGCCCACCTGTTGCCAAACATCACATGATCTATCATATGCTTTTGCATCTTTGAAGAGTGTTTCCCAACAAATTCCTGCTTGTAGGACTTTTTGTGCTATGGCCTTTCCTCCTATGTGGCCTCATGTGATTTTGTTATGGCATTCCTAGAGTATATTATTCCTTTCATGATCAAGGACGCATCATCTGAGAATGTTTTCTAGTCCTAGATTATACAATTATTTGGTGATCATCTGGTACTCTGCTGCTATGACGACCATATGGAGTTTTTGGGTTGTGAAATATGTTTCAGGATAGGCCCCTGTACTGAGAAAGATTTCTATGTCCTCCATATATTCTGGTATGGCCTCAATCCTGAACAAGTCTACATGTGGGAGCTAGTCATCCACTACTCTGCCACTTTCTCCTGAGTCTAGCATGGATAGATGGTCGGGTTTGATGTTGCATCATCTCGGCATGATCATAACTTCAAAAGAAAATTCCTAAAACAACAACAACCATCTGCAAATTCTCCCTTCCAACATAGGTTTATTAACTAGGTATTTTAGTGCAGAATGATAAGTGAAGAATTTGAAGTGATATCCTAACAGATAATGTCTAAATTTATGTAAATCATAAATCATTGCTAAGCCTTCCCTTTATGTTGTTGTGTACTTTAATTCTACTTGCGACAGCTTTTGACTCACAAAATAGATAGGGTGATCTAGCGCTCCTTCACTTGGTTGCGTTAGGATGGCTCCTAAGGCAATTCCAGAAGCATCTACATGGACGTGAAATTCTTTCTCCTAGTTTGGGAATATAAGAATCAATGTTGTAATGAGTTTCTCTTTAAGTGTTTCAAATGATCTATTGCATCCGGGAGTCCATTGGAATGTTTCAGCCTTTTTCAGGAGGTTCTCCAACGACACAATAATGTTGGCATATCTTTGAATGAACCTGCGGTAGTAACCTATGTGTTCTAGTGTTGAGAACAACTGTTTAACACTCGTAGGTGGTGTCATATTGACAATGGCCACAACTTTGGTTGGGTCTACCAATACTCCATCTCGACAGACTATGTGGCCCAACATATTTCTGTGTGGCACATAGAAGCTACACTTTCTGATATTTAGTGAAATTTGCAACTCTCTGCATCTATCAAACATTAGCCTGAGCAGTGCTACATGCTCCTTAAGAAAGATATATATTTTCCAATAATCCATGTATACTTCGATAAACTTATGAATGAATTCTCTAAAGGTTGCTATCACAATCCTGGAGAAAACTACAGGGGCATTCTTTAAGCCAAATGGCATAACGTTGTATGCGAAAGATCCTCATTCTATAATGAAAGTAGTCTTTCTTTTGTCTTCTACAACAATCCTTCTTGATGGTATCCTGAAAATCCATCTGTAAATGAGTATGCTTCCTTCCCCACAACATGTTCTATCACAACATCAATAAAGGGTGTTGGAAAGGGGTCATGCACACAGGCAAAGTTGAGGCTTCTATAGTCTACACAGACTCTAATGTATTCAATGTCTTTCTTTATTTGAATGACTATCGGGCTGACCCACTCTACTTATTCTGCCATGAAAATGAGACTTGCTTCTAACATCTTATCAATTTCCTTCTTAACTTTCTCTTTTACTCTTGGGTTAAGATGGTATGGTCTATGTCTGACAAGCTTGCATCTTGGTTTTAGCTCAATCTTCATTTCTCCCATGACTCCTTTGATTCCTTTTAATTATGAAAAGGTATTTGGGAACAAATCCTTGTATCCCTCAATAAAATCTGCATTTCCTGACTGGTTTGATCATCCTAGTAGTCTCCAACCATAGCTATATTGGGTTGGTCTGTAGTCCCTATGTTGAGTCTGCGCAATTTTAATCGGTGGTTGTAGGAGCTATCGGTCTGGCTGGGTATGGTGTTTTGGATTTCTCTTCTCCTCTATGTCTCTTTGATGGTTAGGTTTCTCAGTCCTTCTAATTCATCTAGGCTTCCATAATTTTTGCTAATTTGGTATCATTTTATGGGCTTGTTAATCAAGGGTAAGTGGAGTTTAGTCTAAAGTTCTTGGGTATGTTTGGGACACACTACACAGTTTGATATCTCATTACTATTGGTTGTAAAAAGAAGTTCTTTAATCTTTCACAGGGCTATTTCAAGCTCGGGGTACTTACTTGAGAATGCAAAATCTTTGCAAAATCGTGCTGTCAGTGTCTACCAGTCGCCCATCTGTCTTCTATTTTCCTCATTTATGAACCAAGCTCTCGGAATTGGGCCTAGGGAGTGGGGAAATACCTGAACCCAGAAGTGAGAGGCTATATCTACAACTTTCCATTGTGTCGCGCATTGTTCAATTTGTGTCCTATGATACGATTCTCCGATAACCAGTTGCGCAACGTGGAGATCCTCCTGCATCTATGATTCCAACTGCTCCTTATTCCAAAACCTATACTTGATAGCTTGCTTCACTTCGTACCAAGTTTTGAGTGAGTCTTTATGAGTGGCCCACCATCTGGCGGGGGTGTTCTGAAAGGCTACATCTAGTATTGATATTCTTCGATCTTCTCTCACCTTCTCTTCCATTTTCTACAAAATAATTTCTATATTTGAAGTACTATCATATATTGGGTGTTCTCTTACTTCAATTCCAACCCATTTGGTCATTATAACAGCTACACATATTCTTGAGAATATTTCATGCGACCCTTGTTGCCACTATCGAAAGCCAGTTCTGAATCTTCGCATGTTGATTGTATGATTCTCCATATTATTGATCCATCAGTTGTAGGATTTATGTAATGGTTTCTTGTCCCCACTATTACAGTGTATAACTGGTCTAGGTCTCCTTCCTCCATATTGTTGTCTGTTGTTTCTGTGTACCTGGGTCCTAGATATGGGTCCAAAGGTTGAACTAAATTGATTACCTCATATTCAAAGGTCATGGTATATTTCTTTAAATCAATTACTGCATAATTATCATAGTCCCAATCGATGCTAAGTAGTGCAGGGTAGGGGTCTTTGTCTCCCATGATATCAATGACTTCAAAGTCAGCTATTGTTTTTACTCTTGCTACATCGATTTCTACATTCTCCAATCTTCCTATGGCAAAGATATAGTATTTGTTTCCCATTCTTAACTGAATTGGGGAATATGTCAATCTGGGTTTTCCTAAGGCTTCCCAAGTCTTCTTAGACATAAAGTTCACATCTGATCCTAGATCCAACATGATGTCCTTAATTTCGAAGTCGTCTAGCTGGGCGATTAGTCAAAATTATTTCCTTGTTCATACTTTTATTCGCTGCACTCTCTGAGTAATATTCTCAGGAATATTAGCCCTTATCCTTGCTTTTGAAGGTTCCTCATTCCCTAAGACTAGGTACAGTGCATTGCACAACTTTTCTGATAGTTGGTCATTCCGTAGAATGTCAGAGAATAATCGGAACCAAAGATCAACTACGTTCTAGGGTTTCTCAGACTGTCTTGATATGGATACAGGGTTTCTGGGTACAGGGGGTGAAATAGGGACTTGCCCAATCTTAGGGTAAGGAGTCGGTTGGGGGGGGTTCTCTTGCACTTCATGACTAGGAATATTTTGGAATACTTCTATGGCATATTTAAAGAACATCTTCTTCTTTAGGGGGTCATACCTATCTCCCTTAAGTGTTTCTTTCTGGATCTGGGGTAGAGTACTGACATCAACTCCTATCTTTGATCCTCCTCGAGTAACGATATTAAGGCTGGGAAATTGTCTCTTAGAAATCCTCTTTATCTCTGAACTGATAAGGTTAGTTCCTCTTTGTCGTACTCTGTCTTTCCACTTTGAAATTAATTCTGGACAGTCTTCAATTGCGTGTCTGTTAGTTTTTTAGTGGGAGCACCATGGATGCATTGGATGAGGACAGTCTCTGGCTAAGTGACCTTGTTCATCACAGTTATAACATTTGCTTGGTCCTCATCCCCCAGTTCTTCCTCCTCTGAAGTCTCCTCTAGCTCCACCTCCTCTACCTCTTCCTGGTCCCTGAGGGTTTTCATTCACCCTAAATTTTTTTCGGCCTAACGTGTCTGCAAGTGCATCCAACGCTCTACATTGGTTGGTAGTATGCATCGTGGATGTGCAGAACTCACAATGTACTGTGTTTGGTACTATCAAATATTTATGCATTATGGGGCATTGTCTTGGCCCATGGTCGTGGATTCAACAAATTTTACAATATTTTGTTGTTGGTGCTGCTTGGCCTCCTGGGAAATCATGATATGGGGTAGGGTTGTGGAATGATGAATTCGTCGACACTTGCGCAACTCCTCCCGTGGGTCCTGGTGGGATTACCGTTAGATTCTAAGGAGGTCCTAATCCCCTCATTCTTATACATTCATTCACTATATGACCTTCCATATAACATCCAGTGCACCAAACCTATGGTTGTCCTAGTCTGGGTATCATTAGCTCCTAAATATTTTTTTTCAGTGTCGATATCTTCCCTTGTAGTTGTGCCAGAATCGCATATACTGGGGGTTGATTTACTCTCAGGTTCCCGCGATATCCCTCCATGGCTTCAATATTCATCGATTGTTCCAAGGCGTTTGTTAACGTGGCTATCCGTTGTTGCACTAGAGGAATTTGGGTCAGAGGTAACAACCCTTAAATGTACCACTTCCTTTGATGTTTTTCGCGTATTGGATGTGACAACCTTCCTATGGCATATTTAAACTTTTGGATTTACTCTCAATATGATTCACCTTCCTTCTGTTAGATCTTGTGGAACTTAGACAGAGCCTGTTGTTCTAACTGAGGTAGTTTGAATTCGGCTATGAACCTCGTCTGTACCTAGCCAAGTGTGAACGCTTGGCTTTGCATCACTGGCACTCTTGGTTCAATGATATTCATGTACCATTTGAGAGTGCGACCTCTCAAGGTAGTTTGGAACTCAACCAATTTATTTGCGTCTGGAGTTCCCCTAGATCTCTAGATCGCTTCGCACAAGAACCAGTGTTGCTCAACATATTCATCTCCCTTACCCCAAAATTATGGGTATTTGGCAATTAAACATCCCGCATGTCTGGCGATCGTTGATCCTATTGTCTACATCAATATGAACCCTAATGGTCCTGCTTGTGATCTACTGAGAGATCACAATATCCTCCCTCTACTCGAAACTCTTGGTTGTGACTGACTAACTAAGTGTATTGGAACAGAATTAACATGAGAAGGTAGTATCGAACTTACCTCTTGGATAGAATAAACTTGGTATATGGGGGATTCAGGGCTGGCGCCACTAGCTTTGAGGCAGTTTTATTTGATCTGGGGGGTCTCGTTAGCTTCCACTGGGATGATCTCTTCGGCCAAATTCCTGATCTCTCCTATTGTCAGGGATAAATATTCTCTTTCTCCTCCAAGATTCATGTCGTCTTCCTCCTCTCATTCATCTGTGCTTTCTCCTTCTTGTATCACTTCCTAGGGACTTCTTTCTCTCCTTGATTCTATTTAGTTTAATCTTTGACTGGCCATTCATTCCTGTCTTCTCATCCTCTGCAGTTCTTCCATTTATCTTTCCTCTACTTCTTTTGCTCCGCCTTCTTTCCTCAATTTTTCAGATTGTCTTACAAATTTCTTGATCTTGTCACGCCACCACTTCTCAACTATGGTGGCTCTCTTCAAGGCTTTCTCATCTCTTGAATCCATTTCTTGTTGTTTCCCCCCCATTTGTCAAAGAACCCTTCACCTTTCTCATTCCATGGCTCCCACCCCGTCTTTCCCTACCCAATCGAGGTTGTTTAGACTTCCATCTTGGTCAAGGACATAATCAACATCCCATCCTCCATCAAGAAAACCTTAATCCAGAGGGGGATTTCTCTCAACAGTCTTCCCCTTGCACCTTTATTGAAAATTTCCTCTCCCTACGAAAAATAATGGTGGTTCTCAGTTGCAAATTCGATTATATATCCCTCTAGCGTGGTGCTAACCCATAAATCCACAGCTCGTGTAACTAGGAAATCCATCCTCTGAAGTGCTACTAAATTTTCAGTATCCCATGCACAGATATTCTTGGTCTGTCCATAGAACTCTGGGGCTTCTTGGAGCCTCTTTATCCAGTGAAAAAATTCTTCCAGGAATTTAACCCAAAAAATCTCATATTGGTCGCTTGATCTTTCTGAGAAAAAGATTTCTTCGTGAGTGTCTTCCACTAATTTTCTCCTTAGTTCCTCTTATTTCCATATGAAGGTGTCACAAATCCTTTCCAACCATTTGTTAATGCCATATATATGGATCAATGACAACATTCTCCCTACAGGTTCCCTTTTAACATGGGTCCCGACAACATAACCATTTTGTTGGCGCTAATTTGATCAGACCAAGGTCCTTCTCAGGTTACCAACAAAGGTACCGTGTAGTCTAGAGCACTGGCATTTTCATCTTCCCCAAATAGAAGAAATCTCACCCGAAGCACTGCTAAGACAGATAAATAGGGAAGGGTAGGGAGAAGACCAAAGAGGATCCATAGAGAAATCAGAACTCATCCATGTTCTTACACAAGAGACATTAACAGATCTGAAACATACAAATGTAGGAATCCAACCTTCTTACGTTGTGAGAAAGCATTCAAATGATGAACCATCAAATAGAACTCATAAACATAAAGGAAATATTGTAATATATAAGAAAACACATAAAGACACAACATAGTTTTAAATTCGGTCCTGCTTCATATTATCTTTAGAATCTTTCACTGGTTAGAGATGCATAATTACATAGTAGGGCTCAGTACATACTCTTGGCTCTTAGACCCATGTCACAGAGATCTAATATTCGTCAGTATCTCTAATCTATTACAGACTCAAACGTGCCTTTTCCTAACCTACAACAATTAGCAACAGATTAATCCCAAAATCTGGGCAACTCTAACCGACCTGACCCTCTCAACCCAGCTGACCAACTCAAGAACTAATGAGCCAATTTACAGAGCGATGAACCAAATAATAGGAGAACAACAATAATAACAAAAACAATAACCAACAACCCCATTACATTTGTGTTCGGTCCTATATATATATATATATATATATATTTGGGTTCAGTTTTCCTTCTCAATTTGCATGCCTTCTTGTTATATTGCAACTGTTCACTAGCATATTTGGCCCATTTTGCGATGATTGTTTCGATTCTTATGCGATGTTATGTCGTTGATATGGCGACGAATTTGGAGTCTCTAAAACGTCGGTTTAGGTGGCGTGGAATTTTCGATGAACTTGATCAAACGTCGCACAAGCGACGATCTAGGCAAACAATCTCAAACCAACTTTTCATCTAAATTGCGACAACAACTTTTATATTTAAACCGACACATCAATAGAAGATGTCATCGCCTATTCGATGACAATTTTTTGTTGTTTATGTAGCTAAACCGACGCAACAATAGAAGTTGTCGTCGCATATTCGACACCACTTTTCATTGTTTATATAGATGAACTGTCGCATCAATAGAAGTTGTCGTCGCCTATTCGACAACAACTTTTTGTTGTTTATGTACCTAAAATGACGCATCAATAGAAGTTGTTGTTGCCTATTCGATGATAACTTTTTGTTGTTTATGTAGCTAAACTTACGCATCAATAGAAGTTGTTGTCGCTTATTCGATGACAAATTTTTGTTGTTTATGTAGCTAAACCAACGCATCAATAGAAGTTGTCGTTGCCTATTCAACAACAACGTTTTGTTGTTTATGTAGCTAAATTGACACATCAATAGAAGTTGTCGTCGCCTATTCAACGACAACTTTTTGTTGTTTATGTAGCTAAACCAACGCATTAATAGAAGTTGTTGTCGCCTATTCGAGGACAACTTTTTGTTGTTTATGTAGCTAAACTGACGCATCAATAGAAGTTGTTGTCGCCTATTCGATGACAACTTTCTGTTGTTTATATAGTTGAACCGTCGCATCAATAGAAGTTGTCGTCACCTATTCGACAACAACTTTTCGATGTTTATATAGAAAAACCGTCGCATCGATAAAATTTGTCGTCGAATATGCGACGACCAAAATTTATTTAGAAAAAAAATAAAAAATTATTTTGGGCATCAATTTTGATATTAATATTAATATTAAATCCTAAAGGGTGTTGCATGAGCCCCGTATTGATTTCACAAAGCCTTGGGACTTCTTTGATGGAGTTGATCAAGGCTCTCCAAAAATGTGTGGGGATGGAGTCATACTCTTTTTAGATCATTACCACTTCTTCTCCTTAAAATATGGAGCAGGACTGGGAGCAAATAACATGGTTGAATTCTACACCCTCTATATGTTGATGAAAGTGGCA
>SNQJ01S0275936.1:0-11488 GCA_010110895.2 Picea sitchensis | reverse complement strand
GCACTTTGTGCATGCAATGTGTGCAATACCTCTGCATACTCACACCGCACCAATATCCTCCACCTCTCGAGTGCTCTTCCTGATCATCATGGTAACTCTTCAGCTTCTCTGGCGGTTTTCCCACGCGTTCAGCATCACTGGATGTTATGCTAAGATTCCTCAGCCTCTCTGGAAGTTGAGACTCTTCGTCTTCTCTGTGACAGTCGAGCTCACCTTCTATGTTTCAGTTACAGGCTTCAATGCTCATCCATCTGTCAATCCCTTCTAAGAATAGTCTTCCTTCACTTGGAAAAATCTTGGAGACTCTTCATCTCCTCTGGCGATCACACAGAGGTCTCTTTGAATTCTCTAGCAGACGCCATCAATGGTTTCTGGCAGTTTCACTGTGTCATGCATCAGTAGCCCTCCGATCTCCTTCAGGTTTATCTGCGCCATTGGATGAACTTAATTAATCTTGCCTTTAAATCGGGTTTCGAAATTTCGTCATTCCTATGCCCAAGTGTCTTGACACTTCATATCGCGATCTCCGAAGCTTCGATACAGAGCTTTTCTACACTAGCTCCTTCCTCTATATGACCATGGCCATCACCAAGTGCTTATGCTTAAAGTGTTTTTCATGAATTCGCATTTCGTGAATCTGGAGATGAGGCATCTCGACTCTCCAAGTCGCGATATCTGAAACCCCGAAATGGAGCTTATCTGGACTGACTCCTTCCGTTCTCGTGACCAAGGGTTGTGACCACAACCTTATGCATAAGGTTCTTTCACGATTTCACATTTCGTGAGTCTGGAGATGAGGCATCTCGACTCTCCAAGTCGCGATCCCTGAAACCCCGAAATAGTGTGGGATCAATGGTCCCGATCAACACTTGATCTGACGGCTCAGATAATGTCGCGATTTCGCATATCGTGATTTCGACATTCCTGTTGTTCAGTGTTCTTGTCGCTTCAAATTCCTGATCCACGAAACTCCAAAATGGAGTCGGATCAATGGTCCAGATCACATCTTGATCTGACGGTTGCGATTAAGTCACGATTTTGCATATCGCGATATCGTGATTCCTGTGGTTAATATTCTTTGACATCTCCAACACTCGATCCTCAAAACCCTGAAATGGACTTGGATCAATGGTCCAGATTCAATCTTAATTCAATGGCTGCTATTAAGTCACGATTTTGCATATCCCGAAATCGAGATTCCTGTGGTTAATTTTCTTTGACATCTCCAACATTCGATCCTCGAAACCTTGACATGGACTTGAATCAACGGTCCAGATATGATCTTGATTCAATGGATGCGATTAAGTCGCGATTTTTCACATCGCGAAATTGGGATTCCTGTGGATGATATTACTTGATATCTCCAACTCTCGATCCCCGGAACTCCGACATGGACTGGAATCAACAGTCCAGATTCAACGTTAATCTGACGGCTGAGATTAAATCATGATTTCAGATATCACGATTTCGAGAGGTTAGGGAACATCGTTCCTTTGACTCTCTAGTCAGCGAACTGATGATCTATCCCCACGTGTCCTGCCTGAATATGGACGGTCCTCCTTCTTTCGGGATTTTGTGAGCCCTCTACTCCTTGCACTTTACAGAACGTGCAGGTTCTCCTCGATCCAAAGGTGGTCAGACCCTGCACTCAGATCTAACGCCCAAGATCTATCCTCCATATCTGTGCACTCCTCTTGTCTACATTGAGATCTGACGGTCATCGGGAATTCGGGATGGGATCCAACGATCACCTACGCTCCTCCTCCAAGCTTTACACATCCTTCTTACTTGGAAGAATTTCTAATTTTCAAAGGCCTCGACCTTTGATCCGCCTATGATCCTAAGTACGCTCTCTCCCTTGAGCTTTAACCATGAGTTAACCTCATCCCTAGTGCACACCTACGCACTTCATTCGACTTTGCGCTAATTCCTCCTGAGCTTACGTTGTTCCTATTTTTCCATCGAAGCACACTCTAATCCTGCCATCAATGACAAGCTTACTTTGCCTGATAACCTGCCAACAATCCTCTACACTATCTCTTCTGAACTTATCGATCTTTCTCTGCAGCGTCTTCCTAAAATACTTCTGATGCCCGTCTGTTACATTCTTCCTATATGCATGCCATCTTTATTGTTGTACTTGCCATCAATGGCAAGCATACGCTACCTGTTAAACATTTGCCAACACCTATGGTTGATGGAAATTAATGAGTGGGTGGAGAAGTGGCGTGCATTTACTGCACGTCGTTCTTACCCCCACCTCGAGCTCACCACCCTCACCTTGTCACACATTTGGTTGCTCTTGTTAGTTTTCCTCTGTTTCGCTCAATCGTTGGAGAATAGTGGTGGTCTTTGTTTATTTTCGATGCTTTCCTCATAGGTATGGTGACTCTCTCCCTTCCATTCATCATTCTATCCTCACAATGGATAAAATATTTGTGTTGGCTCTTAGAATTCATATGTGGAGTGCTTTATTTCTAAAATATATGTTATTTGGATGTGTATTATGTCTGTGTAAATGATATTGGTTGGTGTTTCAAATGTTGCAAATTGGAATTTGTTTAAATGATCCTTCATGTTGAAAGTATTCGGTTATGGTTGCACCCAAGGTGGATGAATGGTTATTATTTCTCCTTGTTGTTGATCGAGTTATGAAAAAAAAATATTGTTATCACCCACATCTCGAGATAGAATTATGGAGGGTTTTTATGGTAAACAAATGATATGGTCGATTATGGGTTCCTTTAATGGAATATTGTTACCTCCTTCTCTACTCATGAGAATTTGTGTCCCTGTCGAGCTGCCATTTCATAGTTTGAGTGTATGAAAAGTCTAGTTCTATCAGGCGGCCACCTTGGAAATGACTATGTCAAACCTTGTTGGATATTTTGGTTTCATGTTATAAACCCCACCTGCAAAGTTGTCTCACTCACTTTGTGTTTAGACTTCATTCTCCTTTGTCGTGGTTGTTTCGAACTTGAACTTGGATTGTGAATCGTTTATGTGTTAACCCCACAATGAAAATATTTGTTACTTGCATATCTCCTTGTTCCATTGGTTGATTACCAATAGAGGTTTTGGTCGTTTTGAAGACTATGTAGTGAATAAAAGAAAAATGACATCAGGGTTTTGAACTCAGCCTGCCATGTAGAAATTATTGGAAGTAGATACCAGCCTTGTATGTTGGATATTTGTTGGCCTTGTTACACTCCATTGCACGCTTTATGTGGTCTATTTTAATATATGGAGAATATTATTTTGATACTCCATCATACGAAAATAATTTGGAAATAAAAGAAACAAATTGTGCAGTGGGAAGGAATTGGTTATAGTTTTTTTGGCTCAGTGATGTTTGGAGTCATTTGATTTTTTTGAAAAAGGAAAAGCAACCAGCTAATAGAATAAAGGGTCTCGAACCCAGTCCATTGTACATAAATTTAATTTGGTTGATGTAAATGTTAAATTTCAATGGCATGTTCTTTTTCTCAGCCTCCTCATGTATGCTCTAAGTGCTCTGTATATGATTGTTGATAGTTGGAATTATGGAAAATATGTGTATAAATTGTGTTGTTGTTCGAAGAAGAAAGATAGGAATTGATTGGCTGAGTTTGTTAGTCCTGGATTTTTTCTTTGGGTTTGATATAGAAGTTGTTGTGTCTTTAAATTTGAGATTTCCTATAGCTTAAAATGTTTTTTGGTAATTAAGGGTATGCTATTTTAAAAGAAAAAATGTTATTTTATTTAATGGAACAATGTCCATTTCATTTCCCGTTCATTATACCATTTTTTGCTCCTTACAATCCCACCATCTTCTGAGATTCATTTTAATTCCATGTTATGTTATTTTAAATGATATTTCAAAAACAAAAAGGAGAAGGAAGTGATTGGTGTTTAAATTGGAAATGGAAGCATTGTTTTGATATGGAATTTGTATCTATTTTTATGTTGGTGGTCCCCATCCAAGCTACCACTTTACGTTCATTACCAACCCTTCATATTCCCAATAACCCTATCATTCTATGATCAATAGAAGTTAATTATTGATTTGAGTAATATGATGAATGGATTGTTTGCATGTGCTTTTGTATAGGATAATAGAGCCAACCTTTAATTTTATTTAGGTAGGTTTGATGCATGGAATGTCAATAATTTTCATAACTAATTGGAATATTTCTTCAGGATGAGATTTTTCAGGAGAGGCAATAATGGAAAGGTAATAGAGGTAGGTTAAATTGGTAGAGGGTTCATAACAGACCTCAGTTCTTCATACATTTTGATGTTGACCCCTAGGAATTGAACCATCTTTTCCAAGTTGGGTTATTCAACCTAGTAGGCCAAGGGATCCTCCATCCTCGACCTGAAATACGTCCCTTCAAAGCACATCAAAACTTTTATGGCATCTCATCCCCTCCTCATGTATCAATCCGACTAGAACTACCTGTCAATGATGGTTGGAAAGAGATTGTCCACCAACATGTTGTTCATCACCGTGGTTGGCCTACTACTTATTTTCCTTTACCCCCTCCACCACCAAACAATAAAATTTCCCAAGTTGATCATGGTGTCTCACCCATACAGTCATCTCATGCCAGTAAGAGATTAAAAATAGATGTCCTTGAGCCTGTGCAGGATAAGGGAAAAGGAGTATCCACTCCCTCTAACTCATCCAAAGAATCTTCCAAATCGGTGTCTTCCCACCTTCATCTTAAGGATGATTGTTCGCACATGATCAATGCAGTGAAAACTCAAGGTTCCAACCATCCAAAGGCTACCACAAAATATTCAAAAGGGGACAACAATGAAAAGAGGCCAAATGCCTCCCATAGTAAATATGGTTTTTGACAATGTTTAATGTTATTTTTCATGTTAAATACAGTATTTTTACTTTGACAAAGTTTTGGAAAGAAACATATGTTTAGGCAGGTTTTATTGGTATAGCATGGATATGATACTTTGGGATATGGTCATATTATATTTTTCCGATATTTAAAATATTTTATCATAATTATGAAAACGAGAGTTACAAGGAGGATATATTTGGAATCAAATGATTGAGTTTTATATTTTATTGTTTGATGATTATTAAAAGAAATAATTGGGAGTCACAAGGGGTCCCACCTATTTAGTTATTATTAATTATGACCTTTATTTATATATACTATTATTACTTGTCTCAACTAATTAGTTAAGCTAATTTGACTTAACTAAAGAAAGGTAGTTGAACTACCCTAACTTATTGATAAGGAATAAAAGCTCAATGAGATGAAGAGAGAATAGAAGGAGAACTACAGCCATAAGGTTTTCTCTATACTAGTGAGATACTTTCAAATTTCATTCATTCTGAGTTTACTAGAAAGCTTAATCCTCTTGATGACAACAGGGTCTTATTGAAGGCAGTAGGATTCAAAAACTGAATCACATATTTCAACATCTTTTTTTAAAGGTGTATGATTTATCTTTGGCGGTCTGTGTATTTTTCTTTGTGCATGAATTTAATTTCATGACTGATAAAGAATATCTTGTAGAGTCAAGTGACAATATTTTGTGGCAAGTTGATCTAGATATTTAGCTTCATTTTTCTTCTGTTGACAGAGTCTTTTTGTATGGTTCCCATCGAAGGCTTCTAAATTTGATTTTGGTGCCTACCCTCATAGGGGCTTGTAGAGAGAACTCAATTTGGTATCTCAGAATGAAATAAATGAAAAATCATATTACTGTTTCAGTCTCACACATGTGTTTTAATGATCTGGTTCATACTTTTTCTTTTATCTCCATGTACGCATTTGTATAATTTTTGTACACATTCATGTAACTTTGTTTAAGTTTATTTCTTTTACATTGTTATATTTAACACATAAAACTAGCCTTGATCCTTTGTACTTAATACTTGTGGATTAAGCAATTGTTTTTGAGGATATAAACCTCGAGTAACATTCCCAACTATCTTGTGTTATCCYGAAAAGATYTAAAAATGMTTGAGTAAGTTTTTCTATACCTTTTCCTCAACACACACCAAATTCTAGAAGTTTTGGTTGGGACCCTATATAATCCACCATAAAATAGGTCCTAGTAMTTTYAGACTTAGGAYGTTACAGGGAGATGAGGAGGAGCTCCTTGTCAATGGCCAAATCCTCAAAAAATACTTCTCCTAATCACYCATGGTGATTTAGTCTTGTGYATAGTAGTATTTTYTGTGTTTCCTTTTCYTAGTCTCTATTATTTTCACCCCAATTATCTCTSCTTTTYTCYYYRGTTTTATTTTTYYGAGAATTTGTTTCAATTTTCATCTTCTTTTTACACTCGTCAGTTTACAATAACTCATTGTTCGCCTCCCCATACCAATTTTTTCCCCCATAACCACAACCCTTGATTGTTTGAATCATGTAATTTCCTTTCTCTTTGAATGCCTTCCCGCTCAACAGTAATTGAGCAACCTTTAGATAAATGTTTATATTGATGAGCGATGATGGTACAGAAAAGAGGAATTGGTTCACTCATACCAAAAGAAGACCTACCAACTCAATGCCTTTTGGTGGATCCTATCAATTATATTTATTATGTGTGACCACTCCCATGACATGCCTATGTTCCACTAAAACTTTTTTGAATTGTCCTAAAGTCGATGTCTTCTACATAAATCCAATGGCACTACCCAGGATTTCCCTAACTCTAGTGTATCTGTGACTCATGACGAGAGACCCATGAGAATAAACTATTGATTGATACCAGCATATCAAATTAACTCTCATATCACACCACTTCCTACTCACCTTCACATACGTTGCAAAAGAAATACATAAATTATATATATATATAAGAGTGAAGGTTGAAAATAATAAACATAAGAAATTTGAAATCACTACTAAAATTGTGGGAAGTGTGAGTAAACCCGTCGGGGCTATGGACACTCACTGGAAGTGGGGCCATTATTGTATGATACCGAGGTATCTTCATCAGGGATATGGATGCTCACTGGCATTGAAGCAGTGTCAGGAAAGAGAAATGAGGAAAACACTTCAGTCTATATCGGTCAGTAAGCATTTATCTGTTGGATAACTCCCATTTTTCACTATGGATGCACCAAATAAATTCACATTAACACTCACTAGAATTATGCAGAAGATCACTGATATAGGATTTTCCTCTAAATTCTCCTCAGGTTGATGGGTGTGGGGTCCTCAATTTGTAAATTGTGTGAGCTATCTAAAGGAAATAACCCCATTAATCAAGATCAAGTCATTTTCTTTTGAGCTTAGAGATAATTGGTTCTTCCCAGTAAGTCTCCATTTGTTATGATGACACAAAAACCCCCCACCTAAAATTTCATTATTATTAGGGGGCACACATTTATTTTTCATAAGGCATTACTCCTTAACCTTTTTTTCATCGTCGGGCCTGTACCAAATGATGCTCACATCACCATATCAACTTTTCATTGATGATGATGCTTCATAATGTCATCGTCAGATATTAATAATTCCCCATCACTCTCATGGGCCTGCCCATATCCACATATGACGACGCACCCTTTCTCTCTCCTAGTCATAGCCCAACTAGCATCAGTGAACCTTTTCTGAAGTACACTTCAATATTTTCTTTCATGTTGGCCCACATATCAACCAATGCATAAGATTTTCTCTCCCTTAGACATGGCCAGTTAACATTATTTAACACTCTATGAAGAAATCTTTTCGTCGTCGGAAGTTTCTTAGTGCACTCTTCCCTACCTACACTCTTCACCGACGATGACATTGTCAATACTCTCTAACAATTACACATTAACCCATCCTAGAGACTAGATGAATCGGGTCATCACCGATTACCTTAGTGTCATTGATCTCATGCTTGTCAAAGTAATGGGCCCCTATGGCTATCTCGACATCTCGTCAGCATTAATGAATGTACGATTAGTGCCCAACGGTCATATAAATAAATGTTAAAAGGAGTTTTATTTAAAGCTTAAACTCTATAATTAATCTTATGTGGATTAATATCAAATTATCATCGTCGGAGGTTGTCTCTTGCCCATATCCACACTGCTCATCTCCATCAAATTCCACCGCTGACGACTATTTGGCTATCTCGATATTTCAAATTTTCCCACGCCTTAACGGTTATAACCACCAAACACCTGTGAATACATTTTATCTATTGTGTACTACCCTGACCTATTCTAAGTTGTATTACACATTACTCATTGATTACACTTGGGTTTGGATGGAATCTATGAAACACTTTTAAAAACCACCAAGACCCAAGTTTCTTTTCACTTGCTCGCTAAGTAAAATAAAGGATGTTATCTCAGATTGATTAATTATCATCCCCAGTACCTAAGTGAGTGTTCTACTAATCATTCGAGTACTAGTATTTCAGCTCTTGAAACGACTCTATTAACTATTGAATCATTTGTTTTCATAGGTGACAAAATTTCCAGGATGATCACTAGAAAGGGAAAAATCCAGACTTCTGGAACGCATGTTCCAACTTCAAAACCTGAGTCATATAACGTTTTTGACACAAAAATTCATGACGGAATGGAGCACTAACTATGTTATGACAATATCCTAGACATGTTCGATAATGAAAGGTTCCCTCTTGATGATCCAAATATTGATGCATATAGGAATATCTGAAAGAGTGAGATACATACAATAACCTCTCGCCCAGAGTTGTTTCCTTACAACAACGTAGCTAAATGGTGTTTTGAATATCTGCAGAAATATACAGGGTTGATACTCAATGCTTCATGTCTCCTTATTTTTTCTCTAAAAGAAGAAGATATCTGAGCTAGATATCAAACCCCATATCCTACAGTGGTCCTGAACGAGTCTTTTCTAGAACAATTTGAGGTTGAACATGAATACTTCAAGACCCTAATGAAGGAATAGTTCTATGATGAATAATGAGCAGTGAAAAAGGGTGAAAGGCATGTCCCTATACAATACCTCAAGATCCCTTACAAGATGCTAAACACTGTGATTTGCATACTTTGTGGTGAGGATACCAGCACTCTTTTTAGGATGGAGTGGTTTCCCATGGTGCACATAGTATCTCAGAAGGGCCAAGAATTCAATTGGGTGAGAATCCTCTCTTTCATCATCACAAAGCATAGCCAAGATCCCAAAGGTATGAATAACCCTGGCTTCTACATATATTCCTACTTTATAGACGTTCTATGTGAAGATAACTCATTCCATGCATTTAAATGGGCCTAGACCCTGGAAAAGGGCTCGATCCATTTGTATTGTTCACAACTATAGGAAGCCAACTAAAAAAAAAACATTTATGACATTTTTGATTACTTCCTCACTCCCTTGCATAATTCTGTCTCACGTCTCTTCCCACACATAATCTCTCCTAGGGTTCTCAAAGGTTTGAAGGAGATCAAGGATTGGTACATGAAGAATTACTACACTTACATCTGGATCTATGGGGCCACATGAGCCCCGCATTTGTTTCCCAAGTATGTGCTTGATAAGATATTATCTAGGGAGGTTTCATACCAGACTGTGGAAAATGGGGTCACCACCTACCTTTCAGAAAATAATAAAAGGTACTAGCCAATTTTTCCCATCCAGATTGGGTCATACTCTCTGACGAACAAGAAGCAAGCCGAAAAGGAAGCATAAATGCTCAAGGAGATATGCCACTATTTCAGAGAGCCCAAATCACATGAACCCTGAAATGTGGTGTATGAGCACATGAAGGTCATCAAGTTGGTGTCACAGATCATGCATGAGGCCCGATTCTCAAAGGATGTTTTTCAAGGAACACTAAGTTTCAAAGAAGAGGTAGAAAGAATCATCACTGATGCGGCTCAACAACAATTAAGAAAACATGAATATCAAGACAAAACATTCAGATTGGAATAGTTTTGATCCCTCCTCCACAAAGACAATGAAAGGATAAGTGAAGAAGAAAAAAAAAGAAAAGGGATAAAGAAGTCGTGTTGGTGAGAAAAGATGAAGAATATGAGGAAAGATACCAGCAAATGAAGAAGAAATAATCTAAAATTAAACATCTTGAACTGGAGAAAAGATAAAGCAAGGATCCGCCCTCACAAAAAGTCAACACAAGGAAAGGGGAAACAACTAACACAGGGAAACCAATTTCGGCCACATCAGGAAAATCCCATGAAAGGAGTCAAAAGGATAAATTTGATATCCTAGAAGTCTGAGACAACAATCTAGTAGGCATTGATTCCATCATCACTACACACCCTAAGGTTGACCTAATCAACACCCCGATAGAGGAGTGCACCCCCTTGGCTTCTATTCCAGGAATCATATCACTCAACTCTAAAGGACTTGCCTTCGAAGGAGTAGTATTCATTGTCGAAAATTACTATTATAGCCACAAAACACAAGCCATCGAGGAAAGAACCCCTAAAAGGAAGAGGGGAAAATCCGACAAGATCCAAGGAGCCCTTGAAAGAAACATCAAATAGAAAGTTGAACCCGATGTGAAGGATAATTCCTTACAAGAAGCCTCAACTCTCAGTGCCTTTGTAGGTGTAAACATAGTATCAGTCCATGAATTCGCAATGGCACTTAACGCTACAAAATCCAAGGTTATAGAGTTGGAAACGACCATGGAGACTATCAAAGAAGCGATGTCTAGTGAGCACAGGAAGGAAATTCAACATACCAAGCAAATCCATGAAGAAGAGATGAATAGACGACTTCAGACAAAACAAAAATATCTATAGTCTAGATTTAGTGAATCAACCTCACTCACCCAAAAGGCCCATGTGAGTGAGATGCAAAATATTAATACCTCATCGGACTAGGAGGTAGTCAATCTCAAAGGATAATTGGTTGAATTGAGAAATTTCAATGAAAGAAGTGCAAATGAAATCAGGAGGATACAACTAGAAAATGACCTCTTGAGGAAAACCATAGAAGAGAGTTGAAACAAAACAGCTACTCTCAAAACCGTAAAAACAAAGGCCATCGAGAAAAATGAATAAATTCATAATACACAGAAACGGTTGTTTGGTGCACTTGATAAAACTAGGATAATCAGGTGTGAATAGGAAAAGTTCAATACGCAAGTGAAGACGATGCATGAGAAATACCAAGTAGCCCTAGAAGCTCGCAACAAAATCATAAATTGGCAGCACTCATTGCAGGAATCCTCAATCCTAGATACCCTACCTATGTACTCATATGAACAAAGGATCTGATATCGTTGAGTCCTAGATGCAGGAATGACAACAATAGCAGATGTATTAAAGACCTAGGAACAGATCACTACATCAATAACAGAAGTATGGAGATCAACCGACAACCTTCTCTCGCTATTTGGAATGGAACCCTTGAGAGATATTAAAAAAACTTCATCAACTCAAATGATGGTCGAGGATGTGGATAAAAAAAGAAACCTTATCGAGAAAGTCATCGAAGCAATCGACGAAATCAATGCGGAGGTTATAGAAACAATGTTAATCTGACCATCCAAAATAATTGCCCTGATAAAGGATTTTGTG
>SNQJ01S0275934.1:15693-27138 GCA_010110895.2 Picea sitchensis | reverse complement strand
GATATGGTCAAGTGGATAGGTATAAGATCCAAGCACCCGTTAGAAACAAAAAGAATTGAATGCACATATTCAAAGGTTTTGAGGATCAAAGTGACACATACCATGATACCCGGACTCATTACCTCATGGAGCAAGATCCACTTCTACTACAGGAGCAAGCCGAGGTGATGGATGTTGCGGCTACTAACAAAGTGGAGGCACTGAAGAATGAAAAGATGGGCCCTCCAGGGCCATGCTCAAGTTGATCTAGCTCTCGGTACTCCATGTCTAGGACCTGTGGGCCTCGAGACATAATCTCCTTAGTTATCCTTAAACTGGGGGATAACAAGCATCATTGGCTAGGTCATTGGACATGGGATTTCTTCCACTATTTCAGAAAATAAAAATTGATATTTTGAGCCAGACAAAGATATTAACTTTTTATGAACTAGATTCCTCCTATCACGATGAGGATAGCACACCCAAATTTAGCATTACTGGCGAACCACTAGCACCATTCAATTCAGTGACCATTAGCTTAGAAGTTGTGAGTGGGGGTATCTATTCCGCCAAAGTCACCCATGACTTGTATCTGGCCCTAGCAATTATTGCATGCACTGGTGCACATCTTAGAAACCACAAATGGGGGGTATCTATTCTTCCAACGTCACCCATGAATTGTACCTGGCCTAGTAATTGTTGCATGTGTTGGTGCACATCCACAAGCTTGAGCATGTCATTGGTAAGACATAAACCCTAGTGGGTGTTGTTGCCTTCCTAATACACACTTGCTAACGTGAGCTAAGTCCTGCTCACTTAGTGTGTCCTTGGAGGCACAATGCCTAGGTTCTCAGTCCACACTGTCACCTTGACTGGAACCTCTTCCTTCTAGGCTTACTCCTAGGGAAGCCAAGGGGGGTGTTGGTGCACATCCACAAGCTTGAGCATGTCATTGGTAAGACATAAACCCTAGTGGGTGTTGTTGCCTTCCTAATACACACACTTTTGCCGGGAGCTGTCCCGGCCACTTAGTGTGTCCTGAGGCAATAATGCCTAGGTTCTCACCACACTGTCACCTTGACTCGAACCTCTTCCTTCTAGGCTTACTCCTAGGGCCAAGGGGTAGTCCCTAGTTACGGATCGACAGTGTTTAAGGTTCTAGAGTTAGTTTTAATTTGTTAAAGGCCAAGGGAAAACTAGCCTAAGATGCTAAAGAATGCAAAGCGCAAGTCTGTCTATGAGCTGGTCAGCCCTTTCCTAAGTCAACTAAGACTAGTGCCTATTAAGTAATGGGGTCAACTAAGTTTGGGTGGTTTATTACAAAGGTATTACAATATGAACAAGTTAAATCCACCACAAACCAAAGATTATAGTTACTTTCAAAAGAATTCAAGTGTTACAATGTTTACACAATACACAAGTAGATACAAAGACACAAAGATACAACAAGCAGGTGAGAGAGATCGGCACATTAGCTACATGCCCACAGCACTTACCTACTGGACCGCCACCGGCAAACTCACAAAGTATTTCATGAAGCAATCAAGAAGGTGATGCCTCCCCAAGTGGGATACTCAACCCCTCTTGAATCACAAACACAATAAGAAAAAGCAACAAGATATTCAATGTTTACCTTAATTGCTCAATAAAACATCAAAGACATTCAACATAAAGTTGCAAGAAAGATATGAGCATGAATTTATCATCACGGTGTTCCTAAGCACATCTAATATCCCCAAATACACATGAATGATCTATGCAATCCGATGGTTAAGGAGTTGCTTAAAAGTTAGATTAATTTTATGTTCCTCTCCCCTAAACTATGTTTGTGCTTTGCACCCCTCCTCCCAAATGACTCCAAGTGCCCAAGATAGTGTTAACTATAATCTCTAGCTTCCACCTGGCCACTTGGATACAAGAAGAGTACTTCCTAAAGGATCCCCTCTCTACTAATCACGGGACGGTCCCCACCACTTCCTTCCGTTGCTTTCCACAAACCCGTTTTAGATGGTGGAGATGGCTGAATAAAGCCCCAAAAGTTGTCTAAGTGTTATTAAGACCAAGGGTGGGTCTTTAGTGCCATTGCTTGTAGCACTAACTAAAAATTTGTTTTAATGATGGCCGAAATGGAAAAGTTCATAAAAATGTGTTTGAAAGATTGAAATAAAAGAGCACAATACATCAAACTTAAGTTGAAAAGATACAAGAGATATACCATTTACTTATTAACCATCCCACATATAGATTTGCAAGTTAAATGTGAAAAAAAATGATGCTTTGAAAGCAAAGTTTATGAGCAAATTTTTGCTTAAACCACAAAAATATTATATGAATGAAAAGGACATTAAGAAAAAAATAAACATCATAGCATCACATCACCATTTAGTTATCCAACTTGTAAAAATAATGGGCAAGAACAACTTGCTTTAATGAAAGTGTAAAGAAACTTTAAGATTTAAGATAGCTTATCCATGTATGTGTTTAACCATTAAAATGACATATGCTTTGAGAAATGAAGATTAAACAAGATAGTGATTAATATCCTAAACCATGACTTAGCTATCCATATGCTAAGAAAAATGAAAGCAAAATAACTTATGATAACCAAAAAGATTTAGCACTTAGGAGAGACCATAAATTATTAAGCCATTAGAAATGAAATCATAAGCATATGAAAATGAACTTGATGAAAGAAAACTTAGGTGTGATTGACTATCTAGATCATTTTAACATTAAAGAGATATAGACATTAAAAGAAAGAGAATATATTTAGGCCTCATGCGATTTTGGGATTACTCTCCCAAGGTGCCTACACATTAGCTTATTAGATGTGAAAAATCCTAGAAAGAACTGACTCACAATGGCCAAGGTGGAGGCAAGCTACCATTATTGGCCAAGGAGGATTATTGATAATCCTAACCACTATTAAAATGAAGCAAATAATAAATGAAATACTTTGAAGTGAAAGCAAGCTATCCTAGTCTTTACGACATTGGGGACGCCTCCCAAGGTGTAGGCAAGGCAACTATCTATGTTAGTTTGTTATTATTTACACAAAAATATGAATGAAATAATGAAGAAAAATGAGATTTACAAAGAGAAGAGTTGAGGGAAAGTTACCCAACTAAGAATGGCTGTTGGGGAAGTCTTCTAAGTAGTTTTGAGAAGCATCTTCCCTTAGATCTGGTAAGAACTCCTCGAAAGAGAAAATCTAGCAAAAGCTTGTCGAAATGCCGCGAAAACATTGAATCTCAAATTGTCAAAAGTTTATGTTTACACGTAAATTTTTACATAAACCGAAATGAAAATTTATATTTGACCCATCTATGAGTGTTAGAAACCTAAATACAAATGAAATGGATGCAGTAAATAAAATGGAACAAGAAAGCGTGGAGTGTGAGAAGGTTTCATAGTAGGTTCTCTCTGATGCTATCCCAATGAATCATTTGAAGTAACCTGCAAGACTCAAAGCAATATGTAAGCATGGAAATAGATAGCAATACTGATTAGACTAACAAGAATAAATGAGAAATATTTACAAACCCTAGGCTATCCATCATAAGCATAGGCTAACAAGAATATTCTTTGTTACCTTACTCAAGTAAAATACTTTACCAAAGAACTGCTTACAACTACACATAAAAAACACAAACCACAAATAATCTCATATGTATGAAGACGACTAGAATACTCTTAGATGCTTTAATGATCCTCCAAAGCTTTTATTCCAATATGAGAGTATTAGAGAAATACTTACCCAAGCCTCAAGAGCAATGAGTGAAAATGGCAAGATGGCAAGACCAAGAAGATGGAAGTGAAGAGAGATTTCAACATAATAACAATAGCCGCCCAAAGAATGGTAAGGAAAAAAGGGTGAGGGTTCTCTTTATACTTGGAGAGGCAAACCCACCTCTCTTGGATCAATGCCAAGTTTCCACAACCAAGCATAAGAGTAAATCTCAAGGCTAGGGTACACTAGGGTTCGAAGTTAGATCTAAGGTGTAGGAAAATGTAAGAGGTGTTGGGATCAAGCAAAGAGGGTGTGGGAGGCCTTGGGATCGATTCCAAGAAAGGTGAGAGAAGTCTCGGGGCCAATTTTTAAAATCATTCAGGAGTTTCTAGAAGAGGGGGGCGTGACTCCCTTTGGAGGGGGAAAAGCAAAACAGGAGATTAATGAGAAAAAAGGAGGGATCATCCTAGAAGGGTGATGTGGGGGTCAAAGGAGTCATAACTCCACAGAGGGGGCCCCAGATAAAGTCACAACAACCTCCACCAAGGAAAAAACGTCACTCCCCCTAGGGAGCCATGATTTTTTAGTGTAGAAGGTGGGTAAGGTTGCACAGGGTTGGAAAAGGTTGGGAGGGCTAGGTAAAGTCTAATCTTTGCTCTTTCCACCTTAACATTCACCCAATAACTCTTTTTACAAAAATTACAAAAATGACTTAGCAATTAAAATTGTTGTTTGACTGACTTTGACTGTGTGGACAAAGGCATAGCAAACTTCGTCCTAATCGAAATGTAAACTTGGTCTAAGGTGGTGGGTGCTATTCCATTTCTTTTGAGCCAAATACCCCTAATAAAAGCCCAAGGACCCAGCTTACAATATTAGTTTCAGGGCCATTTACCTTAATTAAATTATTAAAATTTAATGAATAAAAATCTTATCTTGTGACTCTAATTTAAATTCATGAACTTTCTACATTGTCCCTGGCATGGTCATTTACAACATTCCTAAACAATAGCTACCAAAGGATGAGACCATTAGAACGTCGTTCACCACTTTGGAGGAATTATTGCATGTGTGGAGGGAAAAACTCATGGGAAGTCAGTCGGGCTGAAAAACCCAGTTGACAACCTGAAGATAAAAAACCCTCGGTGAAAGGAACTCTCCCAATGAAAACATCCCAAGGTACCTGACCTAACTATGATCCATGCAGACTTATTACATTATCAACCCAAGCAGGGGTGCGGAAATTTCGTTTACAAAATTTGTGCTAGAGCATCAAATGCCCAAGTAGAACCAAAACTGTCTTCAACATATATGCATCTGGTGATGCATCCATCATGGCACATGAGTTGACCTCCTAGTTGAATAGGCGGTCAACAGGTGCTATATTAGCTGTCAACTAGCCACCAATGATAGACCAAGATATAATTTGTCTTACCTTCATCACATTTGTTATTCTTTAGGCCCCAAGAGACTAGAGGTTCCCCTTAGCATGCTTCCTAGACGAAGTACCATGAAAACTATAATTATAAATCCATTTTGCAGAGGATTTGGAGTATTTGGAAGAGCAATTGACAAAATTAGTTTCCATCAAGCTTTAAAGATGCAATGTTTGGAATCGTATTCTTAGGAGCAATATGGACATGCAAAGAACTCATTATACCATAGTTGTCGAGAGTTTTGAAATAGTTATAGCTTTCTAGGAAGGCCTCCATTGCAACATGTCATATTTGGTTGTCCTTCATTCTTGATACCCTGACCCATTCATTGTGGTTGCTAGACCTTTATATGAATAGATTTTTTCCAGAATTTCTTCCTCTCTGAGATAGCTAAGAAAAACCAACATCTCCACAAAGAGCAAGGAGGGAAAACTGGGGATCAAAACCTTCTATATTTTTGCTTCCTTCCTAAACATGTGAAAATGATATTTATACATCTACGATGTGATTATGAAAACTCAAAGACATATTTGCAATGATCACGGTTTCAAGTCTCAACTGCTAATTGGTCCTTAAATAGTATAGGTATAAAAGTATGCTTGTTGAAGAAAGTATGTGTCCCACAGTCAATCAGCAAAAGGTTACATCCACAACATAAGTTGTGATCATCACTAGTCTTTAATCATCGGCATGAAATTTTGACTTCTTGAAATGTTTTAGGATGCTTTATATTTTTATTGCACTTGTTCTCTAATCAGTAATGTTATTTAAAATAAGATCTTAATTTTGATTTCCCAAAACTATAAACATTTAATTTCCCACGAAAATGCAATATGGAATCTTACCATCAGGGTATATTGCAGCAGCACCCCCTTCATAAAACCAGTCAATTTCCTTCTTCCTCAACAAAAAAATGCCTCGGAGGACCATCCCTGTGACCTACGCACAAAAGAAAACCTACGGAATGTCTATAATGAATAATTTCAACAGAACTAAGTACATGCGTATATGGTAAGTCAAATGTCTTAAGAGACCCAAAACAGGTAACCAACAACCATGCAGAAGTGATTCAAAGGAGTTCATCTAAATTTATCACCAACAAATATTATAAGATTGAATTGATGCTCACACGTTCCGCATGTGCCTGGGTATAGGCTAGAGCTAAAGTACTGCCCCAGGACCCTCCAAAAACCTGAATGATTCCTTATTGTCAATTTTTTCATCCAAAGACAATAACAAGAAAATAAATCTGTGTAAAGCATAATTTTATTTTATTGATGATAAAGTCAATGCTAATGATACACATGAAGCTAGAACTCTATGAAGAAAAAACAATTCATTAATGGACAAATTTTAACCTGCCATTTCTCAATATTCAAATGCTTCCTTAGTTTTTCAATATCTTCAACGAGATCCCATGTAGTGTTGTCCTTTAAGCATGCATGTGGCTTGCTTTTACCTGCACCACGCTACAAGCAACATTATATTTAGCCTAAACCAACTTGGAGAAGAGTGAGGATTCGGTTTTAAAAAGTTTAACAATGCCTGACTAGAGAATAAATGATGAATATGAAATCTGTTGCAGCAATAGATGAAAGAAAGAGCACACACCAAGAAAGTTTTTGAAACCGAATTGTTTCATTCCTTTCCAAGAACACATCAAAAACTTTTATAATCAGAACTTCTCTAATCAAATTTATCTAGTTTTATCTAATTTCATTGAATCTCATCTCGTTTAATCTTATCTAATCTTGACTAATTGTTATGCATGTGCTTCTAACTAGTTTGCATTTATAGAATCTTATTCTAACTAGTCACAATTTATCCAAGTTCCATGCAGGCCTTATTTCATCAAAATTGCATTCATTAGATATACTCGTAACTCAACTAATTTCCTAAAACCTATCATCAATATATAGGCATGTCAAATTTTCATGTGGCATTATTGATGTGGAAATGTTGAAATAGCAATTCTTGTCGTTGCACTTTTGACATGGGATCCAATATAAAAAATGTTCATTAAGAATCACCCTAAATGGGATGGGATGATCTCATCCATCCATTTCTAGGTTTCCTTATGATTTCTATAAAGAGGGTGCATAGGGCATTTGGAGGCTCAAACTCACTTGTATGTTCACCAAGAGAGTTTGGAGCAGGGAAAGAGGATGAGAATGGAAGCATTGGGAGAGGAGAGATTGGGCACCTCCATCCATGGAGGAGCTATGACAGCTTAGACCCTTGTTTATTTATGGTGATCAGTATTGCTTGGAGGAGGGTGCACGTGGAGGAGGGCGCACCACTAGCAGGTAATAGAAGGACTTGTGCTATTTCATATCTGTTTGGCTCATGTTGGAGGAGACACACAAGAGTAGATTTGGTGGAAGGGATTCTTCATTGGGTCAAAAAGGAAGGAGGGCGCATCACTTCAATGAATAGAGCAACAAGGGAAGAGGGCGCATTTCTCTTCTTGGAACTCCAAAGCTTCTCGTGAGGAGTTGCTATTGTATCAGGTTCCATTGGATTAGCTTACTTGTTGTATTACTTCTTAAAATCGTCATTATATATACTTTCATTCTACACTGGTTTTCCCCGGGGGGGTTTTATCCAGGGTCATGTTGACCAAAAATACTTGTGTTCATTTCATGCATGCTTAGAGTATAGATCAGCTTGTTAAAGTTGTAAAGATCAAGAGGAGTGTTATTTGTTTTGAGTATATTACATGTGCTAATCATTGGTATGAAAAACACTTGCAAGGGCACCTCAAAAGGACACTTAACCACAAAAATTATCAGCAGAAAGTAACCAAACTGTTTGTTGTCCTAAAAGGCAGCACAGGACAGTTTTGGAAAGTCAAACTTAGAGTTAAATTCTGGTCAAAGATAGACCAGATTTAGCAGCCTGATAGTACCTCGTTTCTCTACAAACCTCACAACCAAAACCTCCACCTATGAACATACTTCTTCCTAAGAATTCTCCCAAAACTAAGAAGATTGATTTAAACTTTGACTTGGAAGGTGCATTGGCCAAAATACATGTGACTGTTCCATCGAGGGAAGTTATCAAAGTCCCATCTATGAAAGAAAGGTTCGAAAAAAAATTCAACGTATCAGATGAGTCAATGGACCCTCCTATTATGTTACAAGCAGACCATTTTAAGGTTCAGTATGATGGACACCCACCCTTCTTCATGACATTACTAGTAAATAACAAATGTCTTAACAATTGTATGCTTGATTCAGGAGCAGGTGCTAATATGATGTTTTTGAGAGTCATGGAGAGACTAGGCCTAAAGGCCACACGGCCTTATAGGAATGTGTGCGGTTTTGAATCCAAGGCCATACCCACTCATGGGGTAGTTGAGAATGTTGAAGTATGCCTTGGTAAATATCCCGAGAGAGTAATCCATATGGATATTATGGTGGTGGACGTCCCTGATGTGTGGGGGATTTTTTTGTCCAGGAAGTTTGTTGCAATGTTGGGAGGTACATTAGAGATGGACCTAACTTACATCAATGTACCTATGAAGAATAGGACAATAGAGCGCCTTCCAAATATGCCAATGGCCAAGGCCCATGTGCAGGAAATTGACAATGATGTTGAAACTAGCGTGACACATGAGTCGATCAAGGAAAACCTTCCTATATTTTCTCCAGAGAATTTGCCTTTCACTTCAAAGGAAGATTTTGATGAGATACAATGGCCAAAGAAGGAAGAGTATCAACAACTCTTAGATAAATACAAGGACAAGGAAGTTGGAACTGTCAAGTTACTAAAGAAAGGGGATGATGACATATTGATCAAACCAAGCCAACAAGAAGTCCTTACAGTTGCATCCCATCCTCCTCCCTCAAGACAATATACTAGAGTTATACAAGAAACGGCCAAGTTTGAAGCAAAGGAGTATCAAGAGGGAGATACGGTCTGGATGTGGGACAAAAAGAAAGGAGAGCCTACTAATATTAAAGGGAATGTGCAGTTTTGGTTTGGACCTTTCAGAATCAGAATGAAGTCAGTCAATGATGCCTACTATCTGTCCACGTTGGAAGGAAGAAAATGTCCATTGTCGGTTAGTGGACGCCTCCTTAAACCCCATCATGGGGTAACGACTTGACTTCACAGGTAAGTACAGGTAAGTTAGATAGTTAGGCATTTTCATCCATTATATATACCATCTGCATTTAGTGTAGTTTCATTTTCATCATTGCATTTTTCCATTTAGGTATATATGCTTGATTACCTTTATTTTATTATATCATATATGAGCGAGGGGTGATATCACAACCCTGAGGATTGCTGATGTATTTTGTTGAGATCTAGCAAATATAGGTCATACCAGAGATAGATCATACCAGAGACGTTGAGGTTCTCATGCGCTCTACGGTGAGCACATGTCCCCGAGTTGGAGCCAGATGTTATCCCCTATCCTAGGGATAACTAAGGAGATCATGTCTCGAGGCCCACAGGTCGTAGACATGGAGTGCCGAGAGCAAGATGACTTGAGTATAGCCCCAGAGGGCCCCTCCTTTCTTCAGTGCAGCCCATCTATCAGCAACAGCAGTATCCATCTCACCAACCTGGTCCTAAAGCAGCAGTAAGTCTTGCTCCATGTGGTAATGAGTCCGGGTATCATGGTATGTGTCACTCTGATTATTGAAGCACTTGAATATGTTGCACTGAATTCTCCTTCATTTCATAACGTTTGCTTGGAAATTATGCTCTTTAACTCATTCGTACCTGGAAGGGTGTCATGATGCCCTAGTAAGTTGATCTCTCTTTAGGATGGGTTGCCACTAGGTGGGTCTATGAAAGGTCATCGTCCATTCCCTCCATAATTACCACTTTCCCTTTTTCCTTGCTCCTCTCATTTTCCCCTACCTTTGTTTGGGTATTGGGTTTGCCACACTAGGAAGGGGTGTACCTTGCCTTGTGGGAAGAAGGGGCTAAAGGCCCAGGGGGTAAGAGTAGCTGGCAAGAGTTAAAAGCCAAAATGAAACCTTTGAGATGCTTCGCCCAGGGATTCCCAAGAAGGCAGTAAAAGGCTTCTCAGTAAGAAAAGGGAACCCATAAGATAAATAAACATTCAAGGTATTAGTTGGTGGATGGGAGGTCTCATCATGAGTCGACCTATTATGACCATGGGTATGTAGCGGTATGACACTACCATTTATCTGGTCACCAAACCAGGGTAGTGGATCTTAGTGGCATAGCCAAGAGAAAGGGGGTCTCATCACGAGCCAGCCTTCTCATCTCCGTGAAATGCCTATAGGTAACGGTGTCACCTTTGGTCACCAAGCCAAGACAGTGTCCCTCAGCACTTCCCTTGAAGCATAAAGGAAAAAAGATAAAAAAGAAATAAAGCTAAAAGGAATTGAATGGGCTAGCAAAGAATGGCATCCATGACAAGGTGCAGCTCTCCCTCTACAGAGGCACCCACAGGTAAGATCTACATTTCCCTGTTATCACTTCACACCATGCCCAAACAATTACCCCACACCACCTCACACACTTACATGACCTAGATTGGCTCTCACCTGCGAAACACCCCAAACTTAAGGAGGATTAGCCCAATAGAACACCCTGAGACCTTCTCCAAAGCTAACTTGTTAAACTGCATAACGTGTTTGAGCATTTGTCAAGGTAAAGGGGGGTTTGATGCACATGTTTGGGTAATTTGATTATTAGATGTGATTGACATTGTTATGATCCCTGTGACTTATGAACCCCTAGAGGGCGTACTTCTTGTTGTTGCAGGACTTTGCTCGGTGGACAGGTACATATGGGGGAATAATTAGCTCGGGCCTCCATGGGGCTAAAATCCCAACAGATGGATGTTGGGACCCCAACCAGGGGCAGAGAGACACCAGAGACTTGCACCAGGAAGAAAGAAAGGTGTTTCCCTTGAAACAAAAAATAAAGGAAGCTTTGGATGGTTGGACAAATGAATTTCCAGATCCGAAATCCACTCCTCCAAGCCTTTAGTAACCTACAGATATGTAAATCCTTGCTACAAAAATCAAACAAGAAGGTGAGTATATCCAAATGGCTTGCAAAATACTTTCCAAATGTGAAAATTCCAAGTCCTATCAGCTTGCCTTCTTGGTCTGTCTTTGACCAAAGAAAGGCTCTAAGTTTCTTCTGTCAGGTAAAATATTTTCTGTTGTTTTATAACAGCCAACAGTCCAAGTGTCTTTTGTTGATTTGTTACGGTTATGTTCTCAATTTTGGGTGCTCTAGCATGTCGTTTTTATCACCAGAAATTAGTACATGCATCTCAAAATAAACATAACACACCTAAACATC
>SNQJ01S0275933.1:0-11445 GCA_010110895.2 Picea sitchensis | reverse complement strand
GTGTTAGCATATAGATTATCATAATCCATTAACATACATGAAAAATACACCAATGGAATAATAATTCAAATATTTTCAAGATATCAATTGGATGAGAAAAAAATATTTCTATTAAAATAATCAACAGAAGTACATAGGTGAAACAATTATGTAATGATACATATCAGAATCGAGAAACTAAGTTCTTCCAGCTGGGCCTTGTTGGAGATACTTCACACACACCTAGGAATTATTTTTCCTAAGGTTTTGACTATGTTTACTAGTCATTATTCAGTCTCCTATAGTCTAGGGAGAATATTACTCTAGGATAGTATTCTCTTCAGTTCACACTTCAGTTTGATCAGTTGAGTGGAGTCTAGATGCAACATTGGGATCATCACCATGCAACATTGGTATCATCACCAGATAATGCACATTGTAATTGGGATCATCACCATACTAGCGCATTACTCATGATTCCCTGATCTCCTCCTTACTTCACTATGTTTTAGTCAGTTAACTGAAGACTGAGAGACTAGTTAACTCAGACTAGGTGGCAGTTAACTTTCGTAACTTCCTGAGAGACTAGAATAGGTGGCAGTTTACTCCTATAACTGCTGGTGTGTGTCAAGATCACTCTATACCACCACTATGGAACATTGCCTTCTCCTCCAGTGTGCATTAGTTGAGTTATACAAAGTATATCATGTGAAAATTATCATTCATTCATTTGGTTAATGAGAATTCTTCCATTCTTTCTCTCTTGCTTCTCTTTTCTCATATTTTCTCTGCAAACTGTGTATGGAAATTTCTAGCTAGATATTTTTTGTGCAGGTTCAACACATTTACATGGTATCAAAGCCAACAAATTTCTAGGAAAAACACACCATATTATTTTTGCAGGTACCGAAGATTGAAGACAACGAGAAAAATGGAATTTCCAAAAGAATTCATTCTTACACTGTACAATTTATTTTCATGGAAGGAGAAGATGATAGTGCATGTTTGAGGTAGAGTATTATATAGGTTAACCATGGACAAAGAGACTGAACCCACATCAGCCATAGAAAAACCCAAGTATCTGAATCGAATGGATGAAGCGTTTGGAACTATTTGCAGTCTCATTTCTCTTGAACTCCTCTTTCACATATCCTCCTGTAAAACCCCCAATGAAGCCTTGACCACCATGGAAGGGATTTTTGGAAAATAGGATGAGATGAGGGGACACATGCTCGAGGTGGAATTTCTCACTTTGGATCCAAAAACCTTCGACAATATCCAAGATTTCTTTACCAAATATAAGGATTTGTTGTCGCAACTCAGGGCTTGCAGGGTTGATAAATTTAAGGAGGAGAATCAAATGGTTCTTACCATTATCTCCAAACTTGTTCTGGAATATTCAATGTTAGTATCCACATTTTATTTAGTTATACTAACCTCTTGAGCTACCTAGAAAATGCCTTCTCTTGAGGTCTTTATCGAGTCTCTGACGTAATAGCAGAACAAGCTCATCAACATGGGAAAAATCAAAGGCCCAAAGGTGCATGCACTTGATGTACAATATGATATCAATCATCCAAATCTAAAATCTAAATAAAAATACAAAAGGAAAGCACATGCATATCCAAAGAAGGAAGGGTACTCAAAACCCTTCAACGATGCCTCTGGATCCACAGGTGGAAAGGGAAGAAAAGGGGAGAAATGCACTTACTACCATAAAGGATTCTATCCATAATATGCATGTATGCATAAACATATAGATAAAATGTCCCAAATAATTCAACAAAAAAACCTTGGAGATCGCATCCCTGAGGGTGCCAAGAAGAAGAATCCAGAAGATTAGAATCCCAAGAAAGGCAATTCTAACCATGCTTTGATTGCCATCAACTCCTCTCTCGATGCTTGGATTGTATATTCAGGATCATTGCACCACATGGCAGCCAAAAAAGAATTATACTCTTCATTGGACACATGCAAAGGTCCTCCTATTCTGATGGGGGACAACTCTCAGGTCGAGGTCACTGGCAAAGGAAGAATTGAACTCACAGACAAAATCTTCGAGAATGTGCTACATGTTCCCAAACTTTCTGTCAATCTTCTCTCCATGTATCGGATGATAAAATACGACACCAAAAAGAGAGTCATATTCACACCTGATGTTTTGGATATCAATTACATGTAAACCAATTCCAAAGTTGCTACTGGTGAGGTAAATAATCAATCCAGACTCTACACATTTTCTGAATTTATTGAACCAGATTCTGCATTACTGCTTACCCATGCTGATGAAAGCAGTAGGATATGGCATGAAAGGTTCGAGAATTTAAATTTCAGATATATGCAACAACTTAGCAAGCATGAAATGGTTGATGGTCTACCTGAAATCCACTTCTCCAAAGGAATTTTTGAGGGATGTGTTCTCGGAAAACACCCTCAGGAGAAATTCAACAAAGGAAAGACTCATAAGGCATCCTTTCCTTTAGATCTGATCCATAGTGATCTCATGGGCCCTTTTCCGCATCCATCAATCAGTAAATCAAGGTACATGCTCATTTTTGTTGATGATTTCTCACGCTTCAAATGGAATTTCTTTCTCAGGAAAAAATATGAGGTCTTTCAACATCTCAAATATTTCAAAGCCCTTGTTGAAACACAGTCAGGAAAGAAGATTAAATTCCTCCAAACAGATAATGTGGTGAGTATGTCAACCATGAGATACAAAATATTTGTCTTGAGGCTGGGATTCATTTGTAGCACAAAATTCCTTATACTCCACAACAAAACGGAGTTGCTGAGTAGAAAAATAGTTCTCTGAAAGATATGGCATCTTGCATGGTACATGCAAAGTCACTTCCACGGAGATTATGAGCTGAAGCACTTAATTGTGCAAGCTACATCCAAAATATATCTCCCCATATATCTATCAAGGATAAGACCCCCTACGAAGCTTGGAGCGACCTCAAACTGGAAGTGACCCACTTTCGTATATTCAGTTATCGTGCATGGGCTAGGATTCCCTCTGAGAAGAGGAAGGAACTTGAGCCACAGAGCACATAGTGTATCTTTGTTGGATACCTCGAAGGTGTCAAGGGATACATAATCATTGATCTGTCCTTGGACCGACTCATTATTAAGTGTAGAGTCCAATTCGAGGAAGGTAGCTCACATGTACCTCAAGAGATGCATGCAGACACTTTTGTTCTTCTACCTATCAGATATGATGAGAATGCACATGCCCACTCTTCTTCAGATGAGAGTTATGATTTAGAGAATTAATATGATTCAAATACCAAGTCAGTACAGTCAGATTCATAGTCAGTGCATGCAGATGCAGATGTAGAGCCAGAGAAGAAACCCAAGTGGGTCAAGACTACTCTTTAGGATGTAGGATATCTTGTTGGGGATCCAATTGATACTAGGAGGACTCGATATGATTTCGAGGAGCCTCCTCTTGCACTCACTGCCACTGAACCGATGCCACCGAAGAATATTTTCTTGGTTCAGTTTTAAGATCCATAGTCCTATGGTGAGGCTGTTGGAAATCCCTTTGGGGAATATACCATGTAGGAGGAGTAAAACTCCCTCCTCGAGAACCAAACTTGGGATCTAGTTCCCCTTCCTTCAGGAAGGAAACTTGTTAGCTGCAGATGGGTCTATAGGAACAAGATAGAAACAAATGGGCAAGTTGGCATATACAAAGCCATTCTAGTTTCCAAAGGATTTCAACAAGTTCACGACATTGACTATGATGAGACCTTCGCTCCAGTAGTGAATATGGATTCCATACGTTTGGCACTTGCCATTGCGGCAGCCAAGGGACGGGAAGTACATTAGATGGATGTGAAGAATTCATTTCTTCACAATGATCTCTATGTGAAGATCTATATGGAGCAGCCCTAGGGATTTGTGAAGGATTCATCTTTGGTATGTTGATTGAAGAAGTCTCTTTATGGCCTCAAACATGCCTCAAGGGAATGGTATGTCAACATGGACTCCTACCTGTTGTCACGGAACTTTGTACATTGTAAGTCGGACCTGAATGTTTACATGCTCAGGATGACTCATTCACTTCTACTCCTAGTTCTGTATGTTGATGATTTGCTGATCACTGGTTTCTTGACTCCAACGATTGTTTCATTCAAGAGGATTTTGCATGGCAGGTTCTTTATGACAAACATGGGTCTACTACATTTATTCCTTGGAATCGAGATCAATCAGGATGTATCAGGAATCAAACTGTCTCAGGCCAAGTATGCATGAGATCTCCTTAAGATATTTCACATGACAGACTGCAAGTTTTCCCTGACTCCTTTCCTATCAGGAGTCAAACTTGAGGATGGAGGGGACACTCCATTGGTGGACAACACACTGTAGATACAACTAGTGAGGAGTTTGTTGTATCTCATACATAGCAGACCAGACCTCTCCTATGCAGTTGGACCAGTCTCCAGGTTCATTGAGGATTCGCATGAGCTACATTGGAAGGATGAAAATCATATCCTTCGATATGTATAGGGAACGATCACCTTTTGGATTCACTATGCAGTAGAATCTACATTGGACCTCATCGGGTTCACTTATTTTGATTGGGATGGCGATAAAATTGATCGCAAGTCCACATTTGGTTACTCACTCAGTCTTGGTTTTGGGCCTATCTGTTGGTTGAGCAAGAAGTAGGTTGTTATTGCTCTATATTCAGTTGAGGCAGAGTACAAAGGGGTAGTTAACATAACCATTCAGGCTATGTGGCTACAAAAGTTTCTCACTGAGTTGGGAATTCTGTTTCACCAACTGATCATCATCTGGTGTGACAACCAGAGTACTCTGAAGTTCTGCAGAGATCTAGTTCAGAGGCAGTGAACAAAGCACATTAAGAGCCACATGCACTACATCCAAGACTTAGTACATGAGGGGTTCATCAACCTGCAATTCTTTCCTTCAGCAGAACAGACTACAAACATCTTCACCAATACCTTCACTGAGCATAAGTTTCATTCTCTGTGCAATCATCTTGGAGTGAAGGACACAATTTCCTAGCAACTGTCGCGCAATCATCTTGGAGTGAAGGACACAATTTCCTTACAACCGCCGTATTTCCATTTTTACATACATCAGACTTTGAGGGGGTTCTCATGATTTTTTCCCTCTTTCCTAATTTATTTCAATGTATATTTTGTATTTGGGTACCTAACATGGCCCTCATTGTTGAGAGCCATTCTTTATTTTCACCATAGTGATGTTCGTGGGGGTGTTGGAGACACATCACACACCTAGAATTCTTTTCCTGTTTCCCTATGTTTACTAGGTCATTGTTCACTTCCCATATTAGGAAGAATATTCCTCTATTGAGAATATTCTCTTCATTTTTCTCTTCAGTTTGATCAGTTGAGGGAGTCTAGATGCCACATTGGGATTCTCACTACGTAACATTGGGATATCACCAACTAATGTGCATTGTCCTTGGATTATCACCGTAATAGCGATACTCATGATTCATTGATCTCCTCACTTCACTATGTTTCGGTTAGTTAATTGAAGACTGAGAGAATAGTTAACTTAGACTAGGTGGTAGTTAACTCCTCAGAATCGCCTAAGAGACTAGACTAAGTGACAACTTACTCCTCCAGAACTACTAGTGTAGGTCCAGATCACTCTAGACCACCACCATGGCACATTGTCTTCTCCTCTAGTGTGCATTAGTTGAGTTTATAGAGTATATGATGTGTAAATTATCATTCATTCATTTGGTTAATGAGATTTCTTCCATTAGTTCTCTCTTGCTTCTCTTTTTTCATATTTTCTCTGCAAACAATGTATGTCATTTTATAGCTAGATATTTTATGTGTAGGTTCAACACATTTACATGCATCCACCACTTCAATCCTCCACCAAAGGTAAGCTCATATAAAGGATTTGATGAGGTTCTCCATCACAAAGAAGGAAGAGCTTGGGGGATAAACAAGGAGTTCAGACTTTCAAGGACAAAGGGATGTTGACTCAATATGAAGTGAAATTTCTCCAGAGTGTCTTTTCTCTCAAAGTTGAATTGTTGAATCCCCTAAGGCTTGGATATGGATCAATTTATATCCTTCAAATGGAACTGAAGGGCCAAGTCAGAGAATTTCTAGTATATGGAAGGTCAATGATCATGGATCTTGTGACATGGCATGGAAACCCAACATTATTTTTAATTTTGAGCACCAAACAGGATGTATGCGAGTTGTAGAACCTGCGTATACACTTGTTGTATAACTGATAGGGTGCGTATATGTGGAAATAATTTTTTTCTTGCTCTGGAAGGTGCAAAAGGGAACTTCAAGTCTGCATAGGGAAATGGAAAGGACATCCAAGCAAGTTGAATGGAGTGAGGCAAAAAATTTTGTAACAAACATCTCATGTTAATCTTCATGTCTCTTGTTTTTTACAATATGATTTCAAAGAATATTTTCAAGATAGTATTTTAGAGGATGATTCCAAACTAGTATTTAATGACAAATCAATTTCCAATGTTGTTGTAAATTTGATCAATGATTTAACATACAAGAAAATAGAGTTGGTATGTTCCAATGATGAACACGAACAATGGGAAGAGAACAAAAAGGACATGATTTTTGAACTATACTCTTTCATTGAAACAAGGAAATTTACATCAGAAAATGAAAGTGAACAGACCAAACAGGTTATATCAACTAAAGATCAAAATAATAATCAATATTTTTCTATTTGTGAAAATAATCTTGCTAAAGAAATCAAGTCAATTTCAGAATCTGAAAACTTTTATGAACTCTACTCAGATTTATTTGATTCATCATCTCGTCTTATAGTTGATCCTTCTTTTGGAAATAAAATACAGAGTGATGCAGGAAAGCATGAGGATTTCCAAACATGGATTAACCAAACATATGATAAAATTAGATGTCCATTCAGTGTGTAGAATTTTGATAATTCCTTGCAATCAAAATTTCTTGAAAATGAGGAAACACAGTTTGATTATGATAGTCCTATTTTTTATGACAATGTTTCTTCTAAGGAATTGTATTTGAGATTTGATATATCATGCATGGAACTAATTCAACCTGAAAACGCTGATATTTTTTAATAGATGACAATGTTAGAAAAGATATATCAAGGAGTACCAACATAATTTTGAACTTTTCATGGGAGGTAAATAACAAGAAGTCACCCCATCTGTTGGAACATTGGTTGTTGTCATTGATGTCAACCCTAGTCATTGGTTGTAGTCATTGATGTCAACCTTAGCCATTGGGTCTTGGACCCCACAGTTGATAGAAGTAGATATATGTGAAGGAAATTACAAATGCAGATACAACACCCATGGATGTATAGTATAGGTCATGCCGCTTCTGGTGGTATGTGGCACGTCACGTGGATCCTCACGATTGAGGAGAAATTAAGTTTTGAAGATGACAATGTGAATTGAAGCAACAACTACATGTCGACGCTAATGTTAAAAGGAAGTGACATAAAGGGTATAAATACATCTCATTATACATTCATTTTTCAATACACACAAATTTATTAATGAACAAGGAGATATAAGTCAAATTTCTGAGGAAATATGAAGTAAAGAAGGCCGAATTTGAAGGGAGGATGAAGTCTTTTGGTGATGTGTTCTACGGTATGTTATTTATAGACCATCTTAACATTTTCACTATAAATTTGTTTCTAGAATGATTTAGAAGGTGAAATTTGTATACGATTGAGATGACATATCTAGGTACCTGTGGTAAAAATTTCATCTCTTTTTTCGCTATAATTTTGGAGATACACTCGGTGGAATATAGGGTTTTTGACTAGTCCTGAAGATATTCATAAACATGTGTTATGGGTAAAACAATCATAACGTCTTCCTAGAGAATCCAAATGAAGTGAGCCCAATTGCATTGGAAAGAGTACGGGTTGTAGTTTCCTGTGTACAAATTTTAGAATCTGATTTTAAATATTGAGTGCGGGGAATGTTGTATAAGTTCGCTCTCCTGAATAAACCAAAATTGAATAAGGTCTACCATTTTCTCTATAACTCCTTTTCTGGGAGGATTCAAGGAGTGAAAATTGCAGGAGTTTCAGAGAATACATTGAGTAATATTATCTACAGGATCAAATTATTCCAAGAGTGAATAATTACAAAAATTGAAGAAGTCTTAGGAAGCATTATCAGGTTCTATGTGATGATTGGTTGATGGTGATAATTTAATGTAAAGTTTTATTATATCTCATATATATTTGGGTGGAAGGAAGGGGCAAGGATGGAGAGGTCAGCCCTCTCTTGATATTGGAGGATTGTATCTTCCTTTTGGAGTTCTATCCCTCCCTTTATATTTGGAAGATGTAGCTACCTTTGGAAGTCATTACTTCCTTTGAACAATAATACATGATTACTTCTTATATATTGTGCATGGTGTATTGGTGTATCTCTTATAGTATTCTTCATTGTTCATTGGATAATATTCATTACTAATTGGATATAAATACATGATCTGATTGAAGTACAAGTTCAGAAATACTAATTTCTCTAAATATTGATTCACCCCCCTCTCAGTATTTCCAACAATTGGTATCAGAGCAGGTTTCCTTCAGAACAATTTAACCACTGGAAGGAAAATCCTGGGCAAAGATGGATGACCATGATCACATTCCAAATGGGATTCAATGATTTGATGGAATCAATTATGCATAATGGAGTGATAGAGTGAAAACTTACCTAACATGGGAGTATACATTTGGTACTCAGTTGTAAATGGCTATGTAATCCCAAAGAGCTCCGACCGATCCAAATGAGAAGAAGCTTATTCAAAATCCATACATGTTATTCTAGGAGCATTGGCACCAACCATTGCTAGAAAAGTGATGGGTTGCAACACTTCTAAAGAGGTATGGGAAAAAATCAAGAGTATCTATGAAGGTGATCCAAAATTTAAGCAGGTCAAGCTTCAACGACATAGAGCGGAATTTGAAAATTTGAAGATGGATGAAAATGAAGATATTGAAACCTATTTTCTTAGAGTTGATGAAGTTGTTAATTCTATCAGAGTATTAGGTGAAGATCTCAATGAATCCTTGGTTGTACAAAAAGTGTTGAGATCACTTCTCTTGAAGTATGATGCTAAGGTCTCCTCCATTGAAGAAACTAGGGACTTGACCAAAATGACAATTAATGAATTACATAGGCCTGTTATATCATATGAAATGAGAACATGTACAAAAAGTGACCAACCAAACAATGAAGTAGACTTTAAATCCATAAATAAGAAAAAAGACAAGGATAATGACCTTGATGAAGAAATAACAAATTTCGTAAGAAGGATCCATAAGGGAATTAGCAGATACAAAGGTAAATATCCTCTCAAATGCTTTAACTGTGGTAGAATATGACATATTGCTGAAAAATGATACTATAAAAAGAGAAGTATCAATAATAAAAAGAGCTTCTACTCCAAGGATGATGACATCTCCTCAGATGAGAGTGATGAAGAAGATAATGATGGAGGAGAAGTCCTCTTCATAACCCAAGAAACCTAGGATGATGATCACAAGAGTTATAAAGAAGAAGAAATCATTTCTGAAGAAGATTCAGATGAAGAAACCAACCTTGATTCCTTTTGGGGATACAAAGACAACATAGAGAGTGAACAAGAAGATGAGAATCTTGAAAAGTTGAAGAATGTTGAAACTGGAAATAAAAAGCTTAGAAACACAAACATAATACTAAAAGGTGAATTGAGTAGTTGTGAAGAAGAGAATTACAAGATTGAAAATACCATTGATATCTTGAAGGAACATTTAGAAGATTATGAGAAATTGAAAGAAGAATTGGATCACACAAAAGGGGAGCTACTATTTACAACAGAAAAGTTGAAGAAGTTTGGAAAAAACATTGAAAAATTAGATGAGATCCTTAGTAGTCAAATATCTCCAAATGACAAAACAGGACTAGGATACAATGATAGTTTGAAGACAACAAACCAAGAGAAGGAAGATGAAAAGGATGAAACCAACACTCCAGAGCAAGTTTAACAACAAGATAGAAGACTAGAATTCAAAAGGAATGAGACATCAAGAATATCCTCTCCCATCAGGTATGAAAGCAATCATTATGAAGGAAACTATAGAAGAATAGACCGTGAACACAGATGGACCGCACCACAAGGAAGATCACTTACTCCTAGGTATCAAAATTTCTTTCTTGGACATTGTTATACTTGTGTAAATTTTGGACACAAGGCAATCAATTGTAGAATCAATGAACGAATAACTACGCAAGATACATGAATGGTGAAAATAGTAGATATGGAAATGCTCAAAGAACTGTCAACGGAAATTATAATCCATTTGAACCATTAATGGATCAAAATATTGTATGCTACAAGTGCAATAATCTTGGTCACAAAGCATGAGATTGCAGAGATATGAAGGAAGATAATCCTATGCCAATTGTCCCTATACCAACTACAACATGGAAAATGGAAGAAATTCCACACAATGAAAACTGTCGAATATCATTGGTTGCTAAAGAATGCAAAGAAGAAGATAAATGGTTCATAGACAGTGGGTTCTCATCTCATATGACCAGAGATCAAAGCAAAATTGTCATCTTGAAGAAAAAGTGTGGAAATGTTGCATTTGGATATGACTCATCTACCAACATACTTGGAAAATTAACTGTAAATATTGGAAATGAAAATGTAAAAGCAGAAAAAGTCCCGTTGGTTGAATAT
Organism: Picea sitchensis; assembly: GCA_010110895.2. Taxonomy (NCBI): domain Eukaryota; kingdom Viridiplantae; phylum Streptophyta; class Pinopsida; order Pinales; family Pinaceae; genus Picea; species Picea sitchensis. Next base: position 730 of record SNQJ01S0275933.1, on the reverse strand, counting down.
ATGAAGCATAATATCCTCGGTGTCAGAAAAATATGTGATCGAGGATACACTCTTACGTTTGACTCCCGAAAATGTAAAATTAGAGAAAAGAACTCAGGAAGATTGGTTGCAACTGCAACAAGAAGACCGAACAAAATATACATCCTAAACACGATGAAGAGAGAGAAGACATAAACCACACAAAAGGATTCCAATGAATAAAAAGTCCCAAAGACCAAAAATAAGGATGAAATATTATTGAGTGCCACATGTTCAGGGGGAGCAACCCCAAAGAAGAAGGTCACCTTATGCCATTGAACTCAGGGGGAGCAACCCCACCCTTTTCCATTGATGTCAAAGGGGGAGAGAAATTGGGATCATGATGACAGGGGGAGCATGAGTGTTGCCATCAATGACAAAGGGGGATATTGTTGGAAGATTGGTTGTTGTCATTGATGTCAACCCTAGTCATTGGTTGTAGTCATTGATGTCAACCCTAGCCATTGGATTTTGGACCCCACAGTTGATCAAAGTAAATAGACATGAAGGAACTTACACATGAATATACAAAATCCATATATGGATAGTATAAGTCATTCCACTTTCGATGGTATGTGGCACGTCACGTGGATCCTCACGATTGAGGAGAAATGAATTTTTGAAGATGACAATGTGAATTGAAGCAGAAACTACATGTCGGCCCTAATGTTAAAAGGAAGTGACATAAAGGGTATAAATACATCTCATTATA
>SNQJ01S0275930.1:0-11084 GCA_010110895.2 Picea sitchensis | reverse complement strand
GGAAGCTACAACTCCCTTTGTTCAAGCACCCACTTGAACCTCTGAGGACAACAATCCTCCCTAGCACCTCCCTTCCACCCTAAGATATAAATCTTTGTGAATGAAACTTATCACAGTGATACAATATTTATCATTGGCTTACCAGGATTATCACTATTCTGCTATGTTGCTCTGCTCTCCTGTATCAGTGTCTCTTTGTCTGCATCTTCTTGGGATTTATCATCTTCTATTTTTCTCTGCAAGAGCAACTCAACCTTCCTTTTATGTCTCATTGTCTTGCTATACACATGCCTTGCGCTTTCTTTGCTTCTTCCTTTCATGCGATGTGCGCCAACTCCATACCATGCACCATTCCTCTTCACTTTATTTCAGCTGCTACACACTCCTCCTTCTATACTCTTGAATCCCTCACAACAACAGTAGCCCATATCTTCTTTGTTCTGCATACTTATAGTCTCTGTGCACCTTCTACATGCTCTCTCACCCTGCTTCTGCATGCTCTCTCCATGTCAAGTGCTCTGCTTGATCATCATCACAACTCTTCATCTTCTCTGGCAGTTAGATCTATCTGTCAATTGCCTCTACGAATAGTCTTCATTCCACTGGAAGATTCCTTGAGACTCTTCAGCTTCTCTGGCAATCACTCAAAAGTATCTTTGAGTCCTTTGGTAGAAACTATCAGTTATTTCTAGCAGTTACACTCTGAAGTGAAATAGTAGCCCTCTGATCTTATTCAAATTCATCTGCACCGTTGAATTGACTTCATTGACTCTTACGTTCATTTCACCGTTTCGGCATTTCGACATTCGGAAATTCGACATTTGTGTGTTCAAGTGTCTCGACACTCCAAGTCGTGAACCCCGAAATGGAGCTAGGTTACACTAACTCCTTCCTCCATCTTCCGTCGATGTGACCAATGTCTATGACCATAGCCTACACCAAAAGGTGTTTTCGCATTTCAATGATTCCTATTGCAAGGGTCTCGACTCTCCAAGTCGCGGTCCCCGAAAATACGAAATGGAGCTCGCCGCTTCAAGCTTTTCCCTATATCTTTTTGACGATGTGACCACCATCGGTGACCAAGCGCTTATCCATAAAGTGATTTCGCGATTTCTCAATTCAGCATTTCGGCATCCTTGATGTGAAGATTTCTTTATGCTCCATGTCCTCATCCCCGAAACTCCGAAATGGAGCTTGCCTCTTCGAGCTCTCTTCTACAGTTCTTCGACGATGTGACCACCGGAATATGACCAGTCTCCAATCACACAAGCGCTTCGATATCCAGATCAACGGTCCTCGATCCATGGTGATCGGATGGGTATCCTTTGCCTCGAGACTTCAGCCTTTGGGACTTTGGGGGAGTGATGGAGTTAAAACTCCCGAAGACAAAACTCCCGGAGTGAGGTCAATCTTGCGTCACTCGATGACATGTCGTGACCCGAGTGGCTACCACGTGTCACTCAGAATTGTGAATTCCTGTGGCTTGAAATGCCAAATCAACTTGACACTTGTCGTTGTCTGATCATGCCACGTGTCATAGTCTTCCACCTATCCTTTTTGACGTGGTCTGCCACATTCACTTCCTTCTTCCAAGATTTCGGCGTTTCGCATTTCACAATTCCGGGACTCCTGATGATGAAGAATATTGACTCTTCCAACTCCCGGTATCCAAAAATCTGAAATGGAGTCTGATCAACTGTATTTTGGCATTTCACATTTTGCCTTTTCGGGACTCCTTTGGTGAAGAGTCTCTATGCTTAACTCCTCCAACTCCCGGTATCTGAAGTTCTGAAATGGAGTTGAATCAAAGATCTGGTATTTCCTTGTTTCTCATTTTGACGATTCGGTATTTCGACACTCCTATGGTGAAGTGTTTCGACACTTCAAATCCCGGTATCCGGGACTCCGAAATGGAGTTATTTCCCGGTATGCGAAATTCTTTGTTGATGTGCCTCTTTTAGGATTTTGGGATTCCAAATTTCGCAACTCTGGGACTCCTTTGTTGAAGAGTCTCAACTCTTGACTTCTCAATATCTCGGTATCCGATACTCCGAAATGGAGTCGAGTCATCTTTTCGGCTTTTCGCACTTCACGACTTCGGGACTCCTGTAGTGAGAATTCTTGACATCTCCATCTCTCCGTATTCGAAATCCCGGTATCCGGTACTCCGAAATGGAGTCGGATCAACGCTTCAGTCTTGCCTTTCTATCACTGCTATTCTTCCTTGCCTATTGGTTTGCCATCAAATAAACAAGCACACTCTTGCACTCTTTGTGCACCTCTGCACTATCTCTTCTGAGCTTACATTGTCCATGTTTTTCCATCACTGCATACTCTAATCTTGCCATCAATGACAAGAATACCTGCCTGTAAACATGCCAATATGTCTCGCTCTCAATTATTTCCATCTAAGGATTCTGGTGAGCAATGTTCTCTAGTTGGTCAACGTTGGGGAACACTTTTTCGATGTCAATTTTGAGTTCCATATCCTCAAGGGAGAGGTCATGGATGTCTCTTTCACCTCGAGGTCCCTCGTCTTCTTCCACAATGTTTTTTCTTTTCTTCCTCAAGGGAATCTTGTGAGAAATTTCAATTTTTCCTGAAGGAGGGTTCTTATCTCCTCCTCCACCTAAAGAACTGTGGGTTACTTTCTTAATTTGGTGGGTCGTTGGAGTGCTTCTCTGAGATGTTGTACTCTTTGGAGTGACAGTCAGGGATTGGGAACTTTTCTCACTCGAACCTTTTCCTCTATGCTTGTACGACTCATTGTTGTTGAGTATCATTTCCAGGTCAGTAATTTCATGAGCGGGAGTGCCTGAGACATTGTCTCCATCTTCATTCAAAATAGAATTAATGAAATAATTGTTTAAAACAACAACCAATAGATGTTCTACAAAAATTCCTCTAGGTTCGAACCCTTTTAATCTTTCAACATATTTAGATTGAGGTTGTGGAAGTGGCCCGTGAATTCATCAATCTTGTTCATATTTCTAAATATGAAGTCCCCAAATTTCCAAGGAAGAGGTATGAATTTCTTTTTTCTCTTTTCATGGAAAAAATGCAACCAATAGTTGTACTGCTTTTCTATTTCAACAACAAACATTTTGTCAGATATGTGGCACGGAAGGAAGGATTTTCCTTCGAACCAAAAATCCTTATAAATTTATAATTCTCCATTTTTTCTAGTGTCCCCTTCCTATCCAGAAACTTACTCACCTGGTCAGACATCCGGGGAGTGTCCTTTCCAAACAACAAGCCTTTAAAAACTTATACAAAATCATTAGAAACTTCATATAAATGTTGGGAGGCCATGTGCCTCCATAATGTTTGATACCAGAAGGTTACTGGGTCGAATTCATAGTTTACCTTCTTACACACAGATAATCTTGGGAACTGACAGCAATGTGCTATCACGAATACCAAATAATATGACATAAATAATTTCTTCTCCTTCTTGTATTATGACAATTGGGAAGATATTTCAATGGAAATCAACTTACCCCAATCAAAGATGGCCTATTATTTGACCGTAAAATATAGAATGTAAAGAATCATCCAGGAGATGCTGGTCATAGTCTCTTGTCCTGTTATCCTCGTGAAAAGCCATGCAATTTCCTAGAAGGGATTTTTAAATGAGCCAACCTACAATCTCATGATGTCCTCGGGGATGACCGCTGGGTTCTCCAGGAATTCAAGTAAGAGGTATAATCCATTGTCATGCTTCTTTAAGAACTCCCTGCAATCTTCGCCCTTGAAGGTGAGTGTTGGCTTGGGAAGTCTCAACATCTTACGGAATACCTTAGGCGATAGAGAGATAGGGGAATGGTCTCGCAATTGAATAATCTGTTGGCTTGGAATATATCTCTCGGCGCACCAGGTGAACAACTCCTTATAGTCAAAGAATTCTGGGACACAACCTGCGCGTACAATTCCAGACATCCAGATTACTTCCTTCTGGTAAGAAGGGGATGAGTAGCAGGAATATTCTCTAGACCACTGAAAACTATGGTCCTCGCACTCGAAAATATTCAATGTATATCCATAGAAATTTTGTCGAGTTGCTTCCATAAGTTGATGAGAATGTTCCCTTGCTCTAGATTATGTTTAAAATGAATGATGGAGGGGGAAAATATAATCCTCCATAAATCCTGCTTTAATGTGTTTTAATAGGATATCTCCTCGATTCTTTCACTTATTAATGACAATCCTTTTGAATATGTATGGTAAGTTATTAGCATTAAAAGAATAGTAAATGTGCATTGGGAAGGGTGCGAGGGTGGCAGGGACGGACTGGAGAAAAATATGATTTGAAATTTTTTTGAACTCAGGAACCTGCGAATCCACGACGATATAAGGTGCGAAATTGGATAAGTATAGAATGGTGCGGCGGTCGGACAGACTCATCGTAGGCAAAATGAGACTTGGAAGTTTGGGGAGTCTAAGGATCAAAATGTAGATCACGAAATTTTTTGGTGCATGTGTATATCACGGAACATGGGAGCATGAGAGTTCGATCCTGCCAAACCGGGAACCAACGATCATAAAATCAACTAAGTTTGTAACAACACGAGGATCGATCAGACTCGTGATGTAAAGTTATAGATGGATATGAGAAACCGTAAGTCTGCCAACTCGAGAACCCGTGGTTTGAATAATGTGACTAAGTGTAGAACTAGAAAGGGATAGTAGGAGGGAAAAAAGAAAAGGGAAAAAACGGGTAAGTATAGAAGAGGGAAAAGAAAGGGAGAAAAGAATTTGGGAAAATATAAATGGGGAGGGAAATTTCGGAAGCGGGAAATGACCTCGATAACAGGCTCCAACTGTGGGATGATGATCCCCTGTGGGTTGTCAAGAATCGAAAATCTCTCATGACCAGGTGCTTCCACCCATTGGGCTATGGAGTCAGATTAAGAATATACAAACTAAAAATAAAATTGTGTACAATGAGAATGAAAAAGTTATAGGAGAAGAAACCTTTTAGATGTTTCTCGTTGACAGGGAGCAATAACCTTTTTCCTTTCATGTCTTGGATCATTTATGAGTTGAATCCCAATATATTTTTGAGGACATAGGGTTTTATCTAGAGTTCTTCAAACTTTGTATGCATGGATGGCTTCTCATTGGCTTTGTTCGAAAGAAGTACCAGTTCTCCCTTCTGAAAGTTCTTCATAGTTGAGCTTTGATCAAATTATCTCTTGATGCTCCATTTCCTCTCAGAAGTTTGATTCAGGGTCTTTCTTCGTTCCTCTTCCATCTTTAGAAACTGATTAATTATTTTCTAGATAGGCGAAGTGTCTTTTGTATCCTCAATATTAAACATAGAGATCAATGCATTAAACTCGAGGCTAATCGACATTTTTTCCTCTTTCCCATAAACCAATAGATACAGAGACATATCGGTGCTATCCTTCGGGGTTGTCCTTCTTTCCCATAATGCTTCTGTTATCTTTAGATGCCAATTCCTTTGGTTTCTATCAACAATTTTCTTCAATATCTACACAAGTGTTTTATTCGTGGATTCAACAAGGCCATTTCCTTGTGGATAATAATTCGATGATTGACCCATGATGATCCCATATTGTTCGTAAAAATACATGAAATGATTTTTTTACTCTTTCCCATAAACTAATAGATACAAAGACATCCTGATGCTATCCTTTGGGGTTGTCCTACATTCCCATAATGCTTCTGTCAGCTTTAGATGCCGATTCCTCTGGTTGCTATCAACGTTTTTCTTCAATATCTGCACAAGTGTTTTATTCGTGGATTCATCAAGGCCATTTCCTTGTGGATAATAATTTGATGATTGATCCATGATGATCCCATATTGTTCGTAAAAATCCATGAAATTTGACCTAATGAAGATCTAACCATTATCTGTGATAAATTTATCAGGGACACCAAACCTCGACAGAATTTTGTCCTTGAGGAATCTAATCAATTCTTCAGCATCAACCTTCTTTAGAGCCACCGATTATGGCCATTTCATGAAAAAATCGATAGTTTTCAGAATGTACATATGCCCCTTGCTATATTTCAGATTAATCTTCCCAACAACATCAATTAGCCACTGGGAAAATGGTTGTTCCACCAAAATCAACTGCAAAGGCATTGCAACTTTCTCCTTATTGCAACATACGAATCCCTAAAGATTGACGGCCAGTAAAATCCCGCTCTGATTATTTTGTGGGAAGTTGTAGTAGGTGCAAAGTGTCCACCGCATATTCCCTGATGGAATTATTTGATCAATCCTTGAACTTGACTCTCATTGATGCATCTCAGCAGTATTCCATCAAAATTTATTCTAAAAAGTATCTCAACAATCAACACGTATTGGTTTGCCTTCATATTGAGTGTCCTTCACTCCTTAGGATTCATTGTAACATGGCATTTCCTGGACCTTAAATAGAATATGATATCTCTGTACCATTCTGAATCAACTAATGTTTCTTCGACTGAGATTGAAATCATCCCATCGACTGAGTGCCCATTCACAATAATATTTCATAAACCTTTTCCTTTTATTTCCTTCCAAGGTTTAATATCGATATCACACTCTTGAATTTTCGCTAACCAGTTAGCCCATTTCCCTTCTCTCAACTGTTGATTTAGAAGCATCTTGAATGGTGACAAGGGAACATAAGCTATAACATGGGAGTTTAATATATACATTTGAAAGTGTGCCACATATTTTACAAGAGACAAAGCCTATTTCTTGAGTTCTGAATACCTCAACTCATAGTCATGTAGGTTTTTTCTCATAAAACGTATCAGGAGTTATTCTCCGTTTCTATTTTTCTAAGTGAGGATGGATGCAACGACTGCCTCTGTAGAAAATGAATAGATAATAAAATATCTTTGAAAGTATGGACTAATGAGGACGGGAGAAGTGGTAATTTCCCCTTTGATATTGTTGAATTCTTCCTGAGTATCTGATGTCCACTCAAATCTCTGCTCCTTTTTCAACAACAAATTGATAGGTTTTACGATGCTTGAATAATCAGGGACAAATATTTGAACAAAATTGATTTTCCCGAAGAATGATTGGACTCCCTTCTTGGATGTCGGGGGGTTGAGTTCATTAATTTATTTAAATCTTTCTGGATCTATGTAAATCCCTTCCTTGCATACAATGTGGCCCAACAACTTGCCTTGAGTCACAGTGAACACGCATTTCTTTGGGTTCAGAGAAATGTCGTATAATCTACATCTTTCAAAAACTTTTCTTAAATGATGGATGTGATCCTCCCTTTTGTTTGAATGCACTGTCAAGTCATCTTGATAGTCTGCCATAAACTTTCCTATCAATCCGCTGAATTCATGATCCATGACCCTTTGGAATGTGGCTCGAGCATTTTTCAAACCGAAGGGCATTCTAGCATATGCATATGTTTCCCATGGTGTGATAAATGTTGTCTTTTCTCTATCTTCCTCAGCTACTAAAACCTAATTGTATACAGAGAAACCATCCAACATAGACATGTAGGCCGATACAGTACTTTCTTGTAGAAAAAACTCCATGTTGGGCCATGGAAAAGTATCTTTTATGCTCGCTTTGTTAAGATCTATGAAGTCAACGCAAATTCAGATTTCCCTGGTCTTTTTCCTGACAATCAATGGATTTAAAATCCAGTATGAATGTTTGATGGGATAGATTATCCATGCCTTCTTCAACTTCCCCAACTCAATTTTTACCAGAGGTTTCAGCTTGTGATTCATCGTTCTTATTTTTTGTTTCACTGGTTTAGCTTCTTCCCTCAAAGGAATGATATGTTGTAATATCATTTTATCATAGGCCTTGAAATTATCATAGGTCCAAGTGAACACATCAATATATTCCTTGAATAAGGCAACATATTGGTCAACCTCTTCGGGGATGCAATCAACTCCGAAATTGACATATTTCGGGGACTTGTCTGTTCCAATATTGCCTTTTCTTGTTTCTTGCACCTTTCGAATTGAAACTTATTCAAGAAGATTCTTGGCATGATCGTCTTTTGTAAACAAAGATTCATCTTGTATGCAGTCTTTTAGGACGAAAATAAATCTATCATCTTCTTCATCATCATCATTTAACAAAAAATTCTCCAATTGTTCATCATTCTCAAATACTTGTAAGTACTCAATATTATCGGGCATGGATGGCCGAAAGGCTCTTTCTACCTGGAAAGTCATTTTTCTTAGGACATCGTCTGGGTTTGATAATGATGCCGCCAAGTCTAGTGAATTGGCCTTGTGATTCTTGTCCCTTGGAATGAAAGTGATGTTGAAAGAGCTGGAAGATTCCATCAGTTCATTAACTCTTTTGAAATACAGCTTAAGTCTTTCCTTTTTGATTTTGTACTTTTGGGTAACCTGATTGATGACCAACTCTGAATCTCTAGTCACAATGAGATGTTCTATTTTCATTCCTTGTGCGAGGATCATCCCTTGGATCAAATCTTCATATTCTACCTCATTATTTGTGCATGGAAACTCCAGTCTTACAGTGTGGGGATGCGTTGTCTTATCTGGGCTTATGAGAACAATTCCAACTATGTTCCCATATATAGAATAGGCTCCATCGAATGACATTCTCCAGTAGCCTTCAAACAAACATTTTGGGCCCTCCAAGTCTTGAACTCGTTCTAGGCTTTCATTGAGCTCCATGTCCAAGATAGCATACTTTCAAATCATGACATCTATGTAATATTCCATTAATTCATTATCCTTCTTCTTGAAGGAAAACGGTTTTCTGGGTTCATGAGGTACTTTAATAATTGCTCCCTCCTTTCTTGGTAACATCATACAACTATCATCGTTCATTATATATCCACCGATCATGGAGGTCTAATCTATTCCCAATACAACGCCATATACTAGAGGCAAGTCTACCATGATAATATTGAAAACTATGATGATATGGGGGGCTGTTGTAATCCAGGCATAAAATTCCTTGATTTCTCCATACGCCGGCACTTTTCTAGAATCGATTGCATATATTCTCTCACTAGTTTCATAATACTTAGTGAAACTCATTCCCAATGCTTCCATGACCACAAGTGGCATTATATTATTTGTCGCACTAGTATCAACTAAACAATTATGTAATGCAACATCTGGTTTTCAATTGAAATGTAGAAGGGAGGAATTTTACCTCTCAGTTGACGGGCTCTGGTTCTGTTTTGAAGTGGTAACAATAGCTTCAGCTCTTTCTGATGGATCATCCAACAATTTCAAGATTTTCTGCCTCTGCTGAGGAATATTTACCACTTCCGTAAAAGGAAGAGTTATGCTCAACTTACTTAAGTCCTCCACAACATTATATGTTATTTGAGTTGAGCTTGACGCCATGTGTTTTCTTGTGGTTCCAATTGTCACTTTCTCATTCGACACTTTTTCATTTTCTTTTGCCTTTTCTTTGTCAGAGTTGTCTTTATTCTTTGGTCTATTTACAAACCCTCTTGTCTGGGTGATGTTTTCTTACGAGTTAGGATCATTGTCACCCTCTCCACATATATACATGGACGTCTCGCATCCATCCATCTTCACTTTCTCGGAGCTTTCATTAGGTAAGTAATAACCTTCTTTCTCGATCAATTTCTCGTCATAAAAATCATCCAAAACAATCACGTTTGGAGTAGGCTGTCTGGGAACCCTTAGTCTCTGTGGGTCATCAGTATTCTTGAACCCGACTCTGTTTTTAGGGGAGGGTTCCTCCTTTGTTCGGGAATCGACATTCTTTGGTTTGGCATGTAATTATCTCCCCTTCTCAACTTGGTTATTTAGTTCTACATCTTCTTGATGGTTCTATTCATCTATGCAATCTCAATTCTTTGCTTTGTTTCCTACGCCACCTCAAGATCAAATTTTACGTCAGGTATGGTTCCTTTAAAAAATCCTCCTCCCGTTGTTTGATTCTGAGGCACCCGAGGTTTGAATTATTTGTTATTTCTCGAGATGGAAGCTCCTTGATTATCAATATTCAATCCTCCCATCTGCCTTTGTACTCTTCCCAGTATAATGTCGGGGTCGACACCCGTTTCAATCATAATTTCTTCCATCTCAGTGGCCTTAGTCATTGCTTCATCCAAAGTATCCATTTGGGATTTTATGTTGCAATATTTTACATTCGGGGGCGTAACATTCTTATAACAACCAAGAATGACCGGGTCATTTGGTATTTTTTCTTCTGGGATTCTACTCAAGGTCTTATTGAACCTGGGATTAAAATCTCGTATCCTTTCATTCTTCCTAAACCCAATCTAGGTGAAGTCTGTGAGGAGGGTATGGTAGGAAATTGGGGGGGAAAACATAGTTAGGAACATAGCTTAGAGGTCGTTAAATGAGTGAATGGATCTACTAGGAAACATTGTATACCATTCATAAGCTCTTTCTGATAATTTTTTCAAGAACAACCTCACCATTACATCATCATATTCAACTCAGTGAAAGTCACAAAGGTCAAGAAATAAGTGCAAATGCCTCTTTGCATCGATTGTCCCATCTCTAGAAAATTCCTTTAAGGTTCCCTTAGGGAGAAAAGGGAGCTTATGTTATTCTCCTATGAGATTAAGAGGGGAATCTCTTACCCTCCTTCTATTTACAAACCCTGAGATTCCTTGGTTTCTTACAACATCTCTTTCACCTCCTTGTCTCTCCTCATGATGCTCGTTTCGGGGCTGCTCGTCTCTCGCTTCCATGTTTGAGAAGGTTTCAAGATCATAATTTTCACTTCTAAGGACAGAGAGTTGCTTAATTTTACTTCTGGTAATGGGTCCCTTGTATTCGTCAAACTTTCAATCTTGACCTTGTTCTTGTGCTACTCTAGCCAATATTTGTTTTCTTCGATCTTGCCGTTCTTCTCTCCTTTGTCTTCAAAGGATTTCTCTTTCTTCTTCTTGGACTAAGATATTCCAGGACCCTTCTAAATCCTCTCGATTTTGGGTTGTTGATATTACTAGATTATACAACTGGTGCAAAATGCTTCGTTAATTATTCAATCCAATTTCTAAATGGGGCTGATTACCCTGGGGTAAAGTCATATATTATTTCCAAAACATTGGGCCAGGTTCCAAATTTTCAGTTCATGTCCCCAGTATGGT
>SNQJ01S0275929.1:0-11471 GCA_010110895.2 Picea sitchensis | reverse complement strand
AATGCATCATATACCAATGAAACCACATCGATCCATCATGTATCAATGACAACTCATTGATCTATCTTCATCTATGCATTCTCATCAAGGACAATACATATTATATTACATCAATCATCAATCAATCAATCCGTTGACATCAATCAATCATTTGACATCAATCAATCAAACCATTGGCATCAATGACAACATGATCCAACATATACATGTACAAAAATAGCATAGACATTTAAATTTAGAGGCGACCTTTAAATATCACTTATGGTTGAGGATTGTCCTCCACTTTCTTTTTTGCAAATTACTGTTTGCAGAGCTCAGAAATATGCAGCCGCCACTTAAACGTGAAGCAAAATTATGGGGTTTCAATGATGCTAGAAATAATTTCAACCTCACTTTGAATTTCATTAAACCTTGAGAATTTTTTGCATATTGTTCTCAATACATATGCATTTGGCACTAGATCATTGATTCCTTGAACTACTAGAAGACTCTCAGGTTTGAGAATTCTAATGCAGAGAAATCGTTGTGTTAATACAATACAGACAGCGACGAAATTTTGTTTTCACACGAATGCAACGTCATCACCTTAATGCAATAAAACTACTGCGTAATATCTAAAATAAATAGCATACAACTTAAAACCATAAAAAGTAAAGAGATCTAGAGACACAAAGTGATCTAACCGCAGAATGTATTCTTCTCCATTATTTGACAGAAAACACAACCATATCAATATCTCTAGGGCAAGATCAATATCCCGGGATTTCTGAACTTTTGTTGATTAAATCAAGAAACGAAAATTCTTCCCAAACAAACAAAATTGAAGAAGCTACAAAGGCTCTTCAAGCTAAAGAGCTCCCCCTATTCAACATGAAATGAATAATTGTCCAAAATATTTTAAAAGGAATATGCACTTTAATTTAAGGGGAAAAATAATAATTTAGGATCTTATCTTTGCCATTGTGCATTAAGAGTGATGAAAAAACTAATTGGTTTTTTAAAACTTAAGCACGCTTTGATATTATCAATTTCTCTTCACCATGGCTATGGCTTTGATACCATGTGAAGAATTGAGCACAAGCAATATTAGACAAGAAATGGTGGAAAAGGTCTTAAGTCACTATCATACACATTGAAGATTATACAAGAAATGGTGGAAAAGGTCTTAAGTCACTTTACTCACATTGAAGACTACATAATAAATGGTGGAAAAGGTCTTAAGTCACTTTGATGCACATTGTATTGATGTGATGATATGAATTTATCATACATAGATTGATCAGATTTAAATCTGGATCATTGATCATGACAACACCTCATGAATCGATTAGGTTTACGACTCATGTCAATTTGGTCTCCGACTTTGTGACTGTAGGACTTCTTGAAGAAGTGAAGAATCTTGATAATAAACTTGTCAACATTGTAGTTGGCACTTATTATCAAGATTCTTCCTTTTTCATATCCTAAGCGATGTTGATCTTTGTTGAATGATAATTCTTCCCAAGGTCTAACAAACATCTTGGAAAGATCATTTAGTTGTTATTTTGCTTCGTCACATTTGTTGTTGTTGTTATTGTCGTTCTTCACTTTTTTGAGGGGCTCGTCTTTGACAAATATTTCATCTATCAATTGTATGGAAGATTCTATATCTTTTGTGTCTTGTGCATCAGCTATCAAGTCTTTTGTATCACATTTAGCATCAACCATCTGCAATATGTTTTGTGTATCACAAGCCACATCAACATTTTGTATGAACTCATATGTAACACAATTAATTGTATCATTCATGACTTTTGAACCCTAAAATCTTCATTCAAGATCTATGGTCAATGTCTCAAGACCCATCCCTCATACATAAAACTTCCTAATGACAGCCATATCCTACTCAAATGCCAAAGATCTTCCTTAGAGGGAATGTGTGGTGGTTCATGGCCTCGTTCATGGCCTATGATTCCTCAAAGCTTCACTGAGGGCCTAAGGTCCCTATTTTCCTTTGTGGCCATGGGAAGGGTCATGAGCCTCAACCCTTATGCACAAAACATCGTAACAATATCCATATCCCACTTGAAGGTCAAGGATCTCCCTTTAGAGGGCCTATGTGGTGGTTTCATGGCTTCTTCATGGCCCATGAATCATAGAAGCTTCATGAAGGTTTTAAGGACTTGTTTTTCCTCCCCTTCCATGGTAAGGGCTCTAATAGCCATATATCATGCATACAACCTCCTAATGTCTCTCATATCCCACTCGAAAGTCAACAATCCCTTCTAAAGGAGATGTGTGGTACTTTGAAGATTCATTCATGATCCATAAGCCATAAAAACTTTAAAACTTTATTTATGGTCTATGGCCTTTGTTTTCCTGCTTTGAACATAGTCAAGGATTCGAAATCCCCATCCTTCATGATTATAACTTCTTATCCTTCATGATTATAACTTCTTATTGACGCCATATCCTACTCGCCTTTGAACATAGTCAAGGACTCGACATCAATCCATCATGATTAAAACCTCTTATTAATGCCATATCTTACTCGGACTGCTAAAATCCCCTTTAAAATGCATGTGTAGTGATTTAAAATCTTATTCACAAGACAACTTCATTTCATTTATGACCTAAAACCCTAGTTTTGAATTTGAAAGCGTTTAACATCTCTCCACCATCCGTTTTTGGTCTTCATGCAAGGCACTCTTGTAACCGCAAATCAAAATTGGTCTCGTTTAGAGAGAAACATCGGAACTGGGAAATCTATTCTCTGAGTTATTCTGAACCTCTTTTGATAATACGATAATACTACCTGAAGTCTAGTTTCTATAATGCTGGCGCCCATTGACGGACAACGGAGAAAACAAGACGCTCTGGCAGTAAAAGTATAGTCCCCGACGAGAATTGAACTCGCGACCTTCCGCCTACGAAGCAAACGCTCTACCTCTAAGCTACGGAAGCCACAGACACAAAACCTTATTAACGTCCATAGATAGTTATTATCTTTGAATGTTACAAGCAATTGTAACATTCATTCATGGGTAGTTATTATCTTTGAAAAAAAAAAATAGCATTTTTTTCTTTATCAATGTTTATTTTAATAGTTTTCATGATGGGTGAAGTGTAAGTGTTTATTAAAAATTTTGCACTATCAAAACTCCTCACACAATTTTAATATAGAAATTACAAACAACATTAAATGTGATTTTTAATTCTTTTTATTAAAAGAAAAAGCACTAAATTTTTTAATGCCTATAATTATTATTATATTCTGTTTAGAATAATTTTATTGTAATAAGAAATTGTTTAAATAAGAAAAATTTAATGGTGTAATTTGATAAGAATTTGATAACAAAATTAATTATAAATACAATTTTGTTATAATTGGAGATTTGTAAATTATAGAATAATGTTTTTAAGATTTTAACATAATTGTAGATGAACTTAAATTGTTAATGGTGCAATTTTAAATGACCATTTTAATAAGTTGACATAAATTATATTTATTTAGGTTTCTGTTTTAGGTTTTTGTGGTGAGGAATATGTTCAGAAATTGTTGGAAGAACCACAGTATTTGTGACATCTTGTCGTCGACGTTTCAGATCCATAACAGGATCCATCATTAGGACCAAAAAAGTCTGAGAAAAATAGTAAGAGAAGAGCCTTTATTAAATAGTGATGAGGCCGGTGGAAAAAACTACATTTGGCTGAGTGAACCCCTCTTTTTTAGGAGAAATATAGGGTTGACCAGGGGTTTTAGTAAAATATATATATTAATTTTATGTTGATTAAGGTTAATTAATGAGGAAACCCTAGTATTAAGGAAGTACATCTAATCTTAAGTTAATTTTACTAAGCGATGTTAGTTTTGTCAATATTAATGTTATGTTAATTATAGGTTAGAATAATGAGGTAAACCCTAGGTTTGAGGAAGTTAGTGTTATTAATATTAATCTTAAGTTAGTTTGACTAATTAAAGCTAATTTTAGGTTCAAAATATTAATATTAAATTATTTTAGGTTTAAAAAGGCTAGATTAATATTAATAACACTAACTTCCTCAAACCTAGGGTTTACCTCATTATTCTAACCTATAATTAACATAACATTAATATTGACAAAACTAACATCGCTTAGTAAAATTAACTTAAGATTATATGTACTTCCTTAATACTAGGGTTTCCTCATTAATTAACCTTAATCAACATAAAATTAATATATATTTTTTACTAAAACCCCTGGTCAACCCTATATTTCTCCTAAAAAAGAGGGTTTCACTCAGCCAAACGTAGTTTTTTCCACCCGCCTCATCACTATTTAATAAAGGCTCTTCTCTTACTATTTTTCTCAGACTTTTTTGGTCCTGGTGATGGATCCTGTTACGGATCCGAAACGTCGACGACAAGATGTCACAAATACTGTGGTTCTTCCGACAATTTCTGTAAATTATATTTTTAAAATAATAAATAAAATGTCAATGATTGAGTATTTGATTCCTCGATAAAGTAAGGTGTTGTTATTCCTTTTATCAAAGCTAAAATTCTATAAATACATATGTACTCCTTGAACTAATCCTGGTCACATCCTCATGAACTAGTGCACCATTACACAATAAATTATTTAATGTGATTCAAGCCAAGAAAACAAGGTTATATAATATGACCTTGAAGCATCTTATTAGTCTAATTAGTTATCAAAGATTTCACTAAGGGTAGAGGATTTGTCAATTAGTATAGATTTAGATGTTACTTATGGTTGGACAAGCTTTGGAGGTTTAACACAAGTGACAACTATCCATCAACTTTGTATATGTTTATGTAATGGTAAATTAGGTACTTTATTATACAAATCTAATTCAATATACATCAACTTAAAGATACATTTCAAAGTGCAAAACAATTGATATATTAAATATTGAAATTCATGATATGTAACTTTAAGATTTGCAATCCTAAGGTGCGTATAAAATATTTAAATAAATATATGTTAACAAACATAATATATGCAAACTATGTTCGCTTTGTTGTGATCATACTTACATTAGAGAGAAATCAAATGGTTTCAATATCTTGTTTTTTAAGTTGAAATATCAGTTCAATCTCAATGCTACATCGAGTGGTTTTTACTTTGATCAACCTTGGTCGTCACATTTTGATGGGTAATAATAATTTGGTGTTGTTTTCTCAATTAAGGGTTTCTTGGAGCTAGATTGACTTGGAATTCCTGACACAGGGCGAGGAAATAAACACAGAAAACACACAAGTTATTCTTATTACACAACTGCAGATACAACATATGTTTATATCAATAGATGGGGTAGTTGGACAGACAGTTCAACTATTGGGAAGTTGAATGAACAATGAACTGCTTACTTAATTAATATTACATGAATTCCATTAACCTCGGAGGATTAGTTAACATTCCCCCCTTAATGCAAAGGGACATTTTTCATCCCAAGCATCATTCAAAAATTTTCAAATTTCTCTCGACCTAAAGCTTTAGTAAAGATGTCTGCAATTTTCTCTGTAGTGGAACAATGACTAATATGAATGGCTTGGATCTCAACATGATGTTGAATCAAATGATATTTGGTGTTGATATGTTTGGTTCGATCATGAAATCTGGGATTCTTGTCCAATTGAATTGTAGAAGTGTTGTCGACAAGTAAAGGTGTTGAAGTCATTTGTTTCTCTTGCAAATCTTCAAGTATTTTCCAAAGCAAAATGATTTCTTCTGTGGCTTGAGCTGTTGCAACATATTCGGCTTGAGTTGTAGAATAAACAATTATAGTTTTATTTCCTGATCTCCAAGTGATCGTTGTTGATCCAAGAGACGCCAAATAACATGAAGTAGACACTCCATGCTCTTTATCTCCGTCAAAATCAGAATATGAATAACCAATGAGATGGAAGTCTAAAACCTTAGAATATTTGATGCCATATGATTGAGTGCCTTTTAAATATTTGAGCACTCATTTTGTTGCGTTCCAATGACCTTCACAAGGCTGATGCATAAACCTGGAAAGTATTCCTATAGCAAAGTTTATATCAGGATGAGTAGTAGTAAGATAAATTAAACTTCCAACAAGCTTATTGTACTTTGCTAGATCTTCAAATGTGTTGTCTTCATTTGAAGTAAGTGTAATATTCTGCTCCATCAGAGTGGAAACAAAATTACAATCCTACATCCCAAATTTTCTCAATATCTCTCCAATATAATTTTTCTGAGAAATAAAAATGTGCTTTGGTTGTTGATCTACTTCAATTCATAAATAATAATGAAGCAAGCCCAAATCAATCATATCAAAAACCTTTTTTAGCTCTTTCTTAATGGATGTTATATAATCATCATTGTTTCATGTGATTAGTAGATCATCAACATATATGACTAGGTATACAACTGATTTACCAACCTTCTTGACAAATAGAGTTGCATCATCTAGATTGAAATGTTTGTAGTTTAATTTCAAAAGTTGCTCAGTTAATTTTTCATACCAATCACGTGGTGCTTGCTTCAGTGCATATAAAGACTTTACCATTTTACATACCTTATGATCTTGACCTTTGACAACAAAAAATTCAGGCTAAGTCATATATGCATCTTCCTTCAAGTCTCCATTCAAGAATGTAGTGTTAACATCCATATGATGAATTTTCCATCCTTTCTGACCAAAGAAAACAAATTTCGAATAATGCCCCATTTTGCAGTAGGAGAATTTTTTTTTGTGTAGTCAACACCTTCTTTCTGAGCATATCATTTTTCTACAAGTCTTGCTTTTTGTTTATCAAGAAAGACATCTACTTTATAGTTGTTCTTATATACCCACTTGAAGCCAATAGGTTTGATTCTAAATGGAGGGTCCACAAACCTCCAAGTTCCATTTTTTATGAGGGCATCATACTCTCTCTGCATTGCACTTTTCCATGCATCACTAGTTATTGCTGCATTGCACTTTTCCATGCATCACTAGTTATTGCTTATTGAAAGGAAGTAGGTTCATCAACAACATAAAAAATTAATTGACAATCAAAATAACTCTGGAAACTGTTACTTGAGTTTGAAGTAAAATCTGTGACAAACTCATCATATTTTCTTGGAAATGTCCTGGTCCTTGTTGATCTACATACTGATTGTTGTGATGTTTCCTCAGCTTCAAGAGCTAGTTCTTCAAGAGATGATTCAAGGATAGGTTATGATTCCCTGTTGTCATTCAAAATTTCTACTCCCATTCTCTGCATTATCTAATGGAGAACCAGAAGAACAAGTTGATGTTTTCGAAGGAAATTTTAAAGATTGATCTAGAACATGAATGCCCCCTTCAAGATTTGGAAGTTCATTATCCCATTCATGATAGAATTTTTCAAAGTGAAATCGATCAAGTCGAGCAAGTTGTTTGTCAACAGTTATTTCATCTTTGCCAAACTCAAGAAATATAGCATCTCTAGAAACAATAATTTTTTGTTTGCTTCATCGTAAAGTCTATAATTTTTTGAAGTATTAGAATATCCCAGAAAAATGCACTTTTTTATCCTTGCTCCCAATGTATTTCTTTGTTGTTCAGGAATCAAAGCATAACATGTGGAACGAAAAAATCTTAAATGCTTGACAACTGGAAGATGGCCATGCCACATTTCATAAGGAGTTTTATTTTGAAGTGCAATAGAAGGACTTGTATTCTTAATGTAAATAGCACAAAGGATTTCCTCTCCCCAAAACATTGATTTGACATTCGTAAAAAATAGCATTGAGTCGATCATATTCAACAAAGTTCTATTCATTTGTTCAGCCACTCCATTTTGTTGTGGATTAAAAGGAACAATGGTCTGATGTTTGATACCATTTTTCTGTAAATATTTTTCAAAAACTAAATATGTGTATTCACCACCATTATCAGTTCTAAAAGTTCCAATATTGAGTTGAGTTTCATTTTTAATCCATAAATGAAAATTTATGAATGTATCAAAATCTTGAGATTTTTCTTTTAATAGATAAACCCAACACATCCTAGTATATTCATCAATAAAAGTCATCATATTTTTATTTCCATTAGCGGATGGAACATAAATGGGCCCACATAAGTATGAATGAATAAGACCAAGCTTTCTAGAAGCTCGAGACATAGAGTCATGAAAAGGTTGTTTACTGTGTTTGCCTAAAATGCATGCATCACATTGAGAAAGTTGTCTTGGAATTGTAGGAATCCCTTTAATTCCTTTCTGCTTCATAAGCCTGAGACTCTCAAAATTAATGTGACCAAATCGAGCATGCCATAGCAAACTCGAAGACAATTTACCACTATGCTGAGCCAAATTTGTTGAATTATGGACATTAATAGATGTACAATTTAGTTTTAAAAGATTGTCATCTTCCATTCTATTCACAACAATCATATTATCATAATTTCTTCTAATGAATTGAATGGACTTTATTTCTTTTATGGATTAGAGACATTAAATTTCTTTTTAATTGTGGCAGATAAAGAACATCATGGAGTATATAATCAACATATCCTGGTAATTTAAGTCTTACTGAACCGATTCTGGAAGGTTTTAACTATGACTTACCATCAAAATAAACTACTCCATCAATTTGAGCACTGAATGTCTCAAAGAAATATTTTCTAAATGTCATATGGCATGTGGCCCCAATATCTAATAACCAAGTGTCATTCCAAGAAAAAGAAGTACTAAAGACTTCTTCAATGCGAAGATTACAATGTGAGACAACATAAAATGCATATTGAAGAGGATTATATTTCTCTGGTGGTTGCTTATGTTTATCTTGATTTTTCTCTTTCTTATCATGAATCTTCTCCCAATGAGTTCTGCAAAAACTAGTTGTATGACCCATTTTTCCACATCTATTACATTGTATAGATTGCTTATCTTTGTTTTGGTGTTGTTGTTGAAAAGGTTGTCAGTCACCTTGATAATTTCTTCCCCCCTGCCTCTAAACTACTTTCTACCACGACCTTTGTTGCTATTATTGTGTCTAGAAGGATCATTACTAGACTTCTTCCCTTCCTATGCAAGACATAGAGTTTCGACATTGGGAAGTGACTCCTTCTTCCTAAAGGATTTTTCTCTTTCTACAGTTTTCTCAACAAGTTTATCAAAGGTCAAGTTTTTCATTTTTTCACTAGCTTGAAGAGATTCAAGATAGTGTGAATAAGTGGGGTAAAGATCTTTGATAAAATATGTAATTTGTAAATCAACTTCTACACCAATGGCCTTAATATCATGGTAAAGAACTCTAATTTCAGACGCTAGATTCATTGGATCATTATCTTTCATCTCTAAATTGAATAAATTCATTATTATTTGAATAATTTCAAGTTCAAAATGAGATTCATAAAGGTCTTTGAGTTTCTTTAAGGGTTGAAATGTAGTTTTATGAGAAATCATATGACTACTTACCTCTTCACTCACTGAGGCAGTGATCAAAGCATATGCCTTTTTTTCCTTGATATTCCAAATATCAAGTTCCTTTGCATATGTAGGTGATCTAGGTGGATATCGGTGGCCACCCACCATTTCCAACTCGTTCAAAATAGTTTTCTGGCAATTTTGACAATTTACTATTTTTAGCAGTTTTTAACTTCCGAGGCCATTTTGAGGGCCTAAATAAAGGTTTTTGGGGATTGATATTCTCACTGATAACCGAAGCCTCTAATTTATCCCCTAAAATGAATCTCCTCGATGATACCTTTCCAATGGGCTATCGTGTTACTAAAACGGAGATCATGTGCAAAAGTTACGACCCCGAGAAGTTGATGTACTAACTTACCCAAACGGGGCCCACATGACTTTTGGCGCTTCATCTCCTAGGGTTAGGTTTTTGGATGTCTAGGGTTTTTGAAATTCCTGTTTATTGTAAAAATTCCTTCAGAGCTTCATTGTAATCATCTTCTTTTGAATGAGCGTCTCTATCACATCTCTTCTCATAGATAAGTCGCCACCATTCCAGCAAGCTTGTTTTCCGCTACATTTTACAGTTTCAACTTATTTCCTTATTGAATAGAAAACCAGTTTTATTGTATCTCTGTTATTCTGTGTTAAGAATATTTTAATAATCGATATTCATTTTTTTATTCTTATAAAATCTAAATCAGTGGTATCAAAGCAATCTTCTCCTTGTTGTCTTAATGCATGTCCCCAACAAGGTCAGGGTACAAAGAATTGGGTCTCGAGCTTCTTTCTCTTGAGGAAAAAATCTCTCGCACACCCAAGCAACCTCTCATGGCAGGATAAAAGAAATATGATGGGATAGTATATCCTTTTAAAATGTTGCTTGAGGAATCCCTCATGAAACAGAGGAACGAGATGATGGATAGTTTCGCGCAAATCCTTTGGCAACTACCAATTGGCGACGCATCTTCCTTGAGCAAAGGCGCCACCCCCTTCAAGGTACAAATCAACTTTGATATTCCTATATTTGAAGGTCAGATAGGCACAAATGTTGTAGACAAGTGGTCGAATCTACTAGAAGGGTATTTTTATGTCCGTGACTTTTCAAATAGAGAAAATATTACTTTTTCACTCCTCAAAGGCATTCCCCATGTCAAAGATTGGTGGGAAACTTTCTGTGAGCAAAAGGAAGCAAAGGAACCCTCATTATTTATAGTCATGACCACTTGGTAATCCTTTACGGATGCTATTAAGGAACAATACTACCATGCCGGAAGTTATGACGACTTGTATACCAAATGGACCACACTACAGTAAGAAAGAGACCAAGAAATGCCAGAGTTCACAAATATCGTCCATACCTTGCGCACCAAGCTAGGTATCAAATATTAAGAGCGACATATGGTGCTCAAGTATCGCGATGATCTACATAGATACATCCAAACCGAAATGGAATTTATAGACATCTCATCCTTGGGTGAGGCCTATCAATATGCAGTCAAAATCGATCACAAGCTCAAACAAAAGATGCAAAAATTTGGGCCTGGGAACCCCTCACAGAAAAATCTAGGAAGGGGTGGCCCCAATCCATAAAACAAAGGACATAGCAAAGATGGATAGTATCAGGACAACCAATCCAAGACACAAGCAAACAAGGACACTGGAAAGACAAAGAAAGATATTGGGAAGTCGTGCAGCTTCCATAAGAGCCCTTGGCATAACACTACTAAATCTCGCACAAAGAAGTCGTTGNGGGTTCTGACTCTGATTCAAAACCAGAAAGGAGAATACGGATCATTGATGCAGAACCCTGACTCTGAGTCAAAACCAGAAAGGGGAATACGAATCATTGATGCAGAACCCAGTGCCACCGTTGCTACCACCAAGCTCTATCCTGGTGAACCAGACAAGGTAGAAGAAGGTGAGCGCCTCTTCCATTCATAGATGTGGGTAAAAGGAACCCTGTTCGCACCCAATTCGTCGCCTGGTGAGCAAATCGAGGGTGCTTACATGCCCTGTTGGGTCTTGCAGGGCACGAAAACTGTGGAGGGAAAGGTTAGAGGAAACAAAACAAACTACAAAC
>SNQJ01S0275923.1:0-11446 GCA_010110895.2 Picea sitchensis | reverse complement strand
GATCTGGTAGACCAAGAACTTAGCAACTTCATACACATCAAATCTATCATCTATACACATCTAATAAGCACAAAGCATAAATAAATATATCTAAACATTTCATGGCACTTAGCAAGAGAGGGAAAACACATGTAAGTAATAACACAAAGCATGACACACAGATTTATGTGGTTCACCCCCACCCTGGGGCTACATCCACCAACTCTTCTTCTCTATTATTGTTGGTCAATAGGTTACAAGCACATAGCCTCAAAACCTACTCCACGCAGGACAGGAGATCTGCGCAGCTTGCTAGATCCTCCTTCCCCAAGTATTTCTAAGAATAAAACCTTCTTACAATCCGTGCACTCAACACTTACAATACTTGCACTCATCTCTGTAAATATATCACACATATCATCTCTTAGCACTAAGCCACTTCTCAAGTGTCCTAAAAAAATGTCCCTTCTTACATAGCCTAGACTTCTACTTATGCATTACAAAAAGGTGCCTAAACATGGGTAAACCCATGGGATGACATCCCGATCCCATTACATTATCCCCAAAAACCCAAAAAAGACCCAAAAGGGGGGTCTAGCTTCCACGATCTCCACTTCGCCTTGCACTCCATCTTTGACAGGTTTTCGAAGTCCCAAAAATGGTCAAATATGACCAAGTGTTCCTCAAAACTTGGTCAAGGGCCAACACTTGACCAGATATCAACAAAACCTGGTCAAGGGCCAATAGTGTTTATCTTCCTTCTCTTTTTTCATATTTGAGTTCTTGATTGAACGAGTTATCATACTTTTTTCTTTCAGTTCTCGTTATCCTTTGAGTGCATTATTTGTTTGAAATCTTTTTGCTTCGTGTCTTTTGTATCTGCATCTAACTCTTTCATTTTGATTGAAAGTAATGAAGCATTAAGGGATTTGCATTTGCTTTATTTTAAAATCAAATAAAGAAGATAATTGTGTTCTTTCTTTTGGGTCGTGTATTAAATTGCATTTAGAAAATTGAATTTGGGAATTGGGTATTTTTGTTGAAGAAAGTTGAACCTCTTCTCCATCCCATATGTAGGATTCATTGAAGAAAAAGATTTTCATCTCATTATTCTGCATTCTTTTGGATTCGATTCTAAAACATCATAAGTTTCAATTTCGCACCCTTGAGTAAACAACAGCCCTAAAATGAAGCACTTATAATATTGATCAAAAACTTTTATATTATCCAGTAGCGAACCCACATTAGCTTAAAGTGTAGGGATTTGGAATAGGTTGTGAGGAAAATTTTCCAAAGCCATCAGACAAATATAGAATCTTATGCTAGGGAGAGGTAAATCCAATTTTTCATATAAGAATAGTTGGGATCCCCCTCTCACACAGGGGTTAAACACGAGGTCGCATGCAGGAGAGAAGCAAATATTTCCCCTATGAAGCTTAAACTACGTAGCGAAAAGATCGTATATTGTTGGTTATTCCTAAGAAACAGCTGGTTTCATTTAGTCTTGGAGCTTCGAGAATCCCGAATCCGTTCGGGGATCCTAGTAGTATTCTGGTCCACTTGTCTTCAACTCTCTTGAATAATTTCAGACATGTTATCCTACCCATATGTTCCTTCCTGATTGTCGATTGTACCTTCCCAGAGACCGAATATGAGTTGGTAACCTTAGTGTCCTATATCTATAGGGTTGATACACAAGGTGAAAGTGAAGGGGAGTCTTCACCATACATGGGTCAAACATTGGTCAAACTCACTTGGGCTCCTTGGAGGGTTACACCCATAGGTTAAAATGTGTGGGGAATTGCACCAAGGTGTAAGTCCATTAAGCAGGTCTCCAATGTAACTGATCCACTCATTCTATCCCAACCCCTTCCTATATTTATCTCGCGATGTTGGATTTAATCACCAACTAGGGGTTTCATTATGGGAAGGTTTGTTTGATTTTTTCTTCTTATATTTGTAGTGTGCATTTTCCTTAGTGGACCTTAGGTCGAGTTAGTTTCAATGGTGTCAATTCCTGGGAGTACCAATGAAGGAACCCCTTTTCCCAAGGAACCTTTTTCCTTTCCTTATTTTGAAACATTGGTCCTTCATGCATTGCCATACTGAGTCTTATGGGACTCACCATCAGGTTACCAGTTTGGTTTTTCCCCACTCTGGTGATATCAACTTTTCCTAGTGCTTTGAATGCACCTAATTCTTCAGATGTAAGCACACCACCCACAAATAAACCTCATGTCAACCTTTCGGCTTCTTCACCTGTCACGTCTCCTTCCCTTTCTCCTTCTTCACCTAGTGAAATATCTAAAGCAAGTAGCCAAGTTGATAACAAGAAGAAGAAATGGAAGGGGAAGAAGAAGAAGAATAATTAGAAAGAGACCGAGCCTCCAACTACATCAGGTCATGTTGGAATCCAAGCAACCAACTATTGTTAATCATATTGGGAGTGTTGATAAAATCGACAAGTCTAAAACAAAGAATCCTAAATACAAATTCCCTTGCAGGCTTTGTAACGATAACCATTTTCTGAGGGATTTCCCTATTCTCCCTAAGGTATTAGAAATGTGGTCTTCCACATAATCATCCCTTTTTGAACATGCTAGTGACACCCCATCAACTAGTGACGTTAAGGTTGGTAAGAAGAATAGAACTTTCAAATTTCCTTGTATGTTATGTGAAGTCGATCATTACTCTCACCTTTTCCCTCATATGGACGAGGCTTATTATATTTTGGAAAATATTCAAATTCCAAATGGTTATCATAATATCTCTCTCAAACCATCATTAGTTGATGTAATGGTCAATCTGGTTCTATCTTCGGTCAGTCTGGTTGATCAGGTGGTCAATCCGGTTTCATCCTTTATTGAACCACTAAGCCAAGTAGTTGATCTAGTTCTGTCATAGATCAACCCAAATATTCATCTAAAAAGTGAAACCAAAGTGACTAATCCAGTTCCATCATCAATCATCCCCATTGTTCATCTAAATAGTGCCAAAGTGGTCGATCTAGTTCTGCCATCGATCGATCCCACTCCTCCCTCGAAGAGTGCAACCAAAGTGGTCGATCTGGTTTCGTCATCATTCGATCCCACTCTTCATTCAAAGAGTTAGGATGTCACTCATGTATACCTTGTTAATATTAATTCACCTGAACAAGGGGGAACTTTTCTCATCTTAATGGAATCCCCTTCAAGAAATCAGATGATCTCTATTAATTGGAATCATTTGACAGAACCTCGTCTTCATTATTACGTACCTTTCCAAATCATCGTGCAGGTTTGTGATAGGAATATTCCTAACACTATAATAGACGAAGGTTCTTTTGTTAGCATCTTATCCATGAATGCTTGGTAAGCTTTTGGTTCTCTGTAGCTTGCACCTGTAACTCAAAATATATTGACCTTGGACAGAAGAGTTGGTCAACCTTTATGGATCCTTACTCAGTTTCTGATTACTTTGGGAGGAAAAATGGATTACGTCGATGTGATGGTAGTTCATGACCCCTTGGACTTTAACTTGCTCCTTGGGCGAGACTATTTCTATGTTATGAGATCTCTTATTTCCACTCTCTTTCGAGTGAAATGTTTCCTTCAAAATGCAAACATAGTAACGATCAACCAAATTTCATTCATTGACCCTCATCTGATGGTCAACCATCCACCTTCCCCGAACGGTCCATACATGCCAGCGATGTTCGCCCTGCCGCAGGTCAATTATGTAATGACCTTCCCCATGCATTCAACCCCACATGAGAGGGAATCTCTCCCTTATATTGACTTAGATTTGGTAGTTGACGTGGCGATCTCTTCGATAGGGATATTAAATCCAGACCTTCCTACCCTTATAGAGGTCATCGACATGTATTCCTTCCAGAGTGTTTTTCTTCCATCTAGAGAAGATCTCCTCGAATCCATGGCTAACATTTGTCCCTTTACATGTATTCCTTCTAGAGAATTGGCCTCTTAGAAGCCATGATCAAGGAGAGGTTTTGAGCATAGTTTTTCTTCTCTGTGGAAAGCTTGTTAAAACATGAAACAAAGGTTTTGAGCATAGTTTTTCTTCTCTTTGGAAAGCTCATTAAAAAATGAAATAGAGGTGTTGAGCATAGTTTTGATTCTCTATGGCAAGCTCATTAAAAAAATAAACAGACGTTTCGAGAATACTTTTTCTTCTCTATGGAAAGCTCTTTAAAAAATGAAACAAAGGTCTTGAGCATAGTTTTTCTTCTCTGTGGAAATTTCGTTAAAAAATGAAACAAAAGCTACGAGCATAGTTTTTCTTCTCCGTGGAAAGATCGTTAAAAAATGAAATAGAAGCTACGAGCATATTTTTTCTCTCTATATCAAGCTCATTAAAAAATGAAAAGAAATCTAGGGATTGAACCCAGAGCCACGAACATAGTTATTTTCATGTGTCAAACTCGTTAAAAAATGAAAAAGTCACCTCTCCTATCAAGTTGAATCTTTTCACTAGATCTCATAGATATCAAGTCAAGTATTTAGCTAGATATTGTATATGTCGAGTCGAGTCTTTAGTTAGGTATCATATTTGAACCTTCCTTTCATATTCCTTTGTCAATTGAACCTTTTTCCTCATCCAGTACATAAATCGGTGACAATATAAGCATCGACGAACTAAATAAATATTGGGGGGAAATGTCTCCGGCCTTTGATTATCATTCTAGAGTTAATCCACTATATTTTCAAGCTATGGGAAGAGTACCAACCATCCATGGGTATCCCTCAAAACCTTTGGAAATTACGTTGGGAAATTACAAGAATAGTTCAATTTTGTTTCAATCTTGTATAAAAATGAAACCAATTATGAGCTTAGTCTTTGTTCTTTCTCGTGCTCATAAATACATGAGAATGTGACTGAGTATACTTTTATCAAATTTTCAGACTCATAAAGGTTATACGAAAAAGGAACTCTTTGGAGTCTCCTTTTAAGCTCTTTTCAGAATCTTTTTTCAAGTGATAGTTTATCTCTTATTCAGCCTCACGAGACTAATTATGATAAAAGAATACTCTAATCGAGCATGATTATAAGAGTTATCCCTTGTATTGTTTTACATTTTTTTCGAGATTGGGAGACTAAATTTATGAAAAAATCATCCATGGAGTCGACTTTAATTTATTTCCAGACTCCCTAAATATGAAAAACCACCGAGTTTTCCTTCTCTCAACTCGCTAAACTACACATTGAAGGAACCATATGGGAACGAACCCTTACTTATTTCAGTTCGTTAAATAAAGGAAGAGGAACTTACTGAAGGTGAGTTATATCGAGCATGTGTTACCCTCCTCAAGATCATTAAATGAAAAATAGGTACTCGTCTATCTAGGTGGGGGGGAAATTGAAGGAAGTGGGTCAAGTTTTTTGGAATCCTTTATGGCAACTATTGTCACCCTTGAAAATGGAACCTATTTGTGTCTCGTCTTACAATTTGGTAATCTTCTTGTCTCCGAGTCATACCAATTCCACGTGTCACCATTCTTTTTCATCCAGTTGAAGAGTTCTCTTATTTCCATCACATTACATTCTTGGTAGTCATTGAGTCAATGTTTCCAAGTCAGTTGTCGTGCCTCACCATGTTCAAGGGAAGTTTCACTTCAAACCATCCATCCACAGTATTTCCAGTTTCCATTTCATGTGTCATTCCATACTCATTCGATTCACCATCTTACATCACTTTCCTATGTCAATTTTGTGTTGATGATGGGGGATACATCAAGGCCCTCCTTCAAAGAATATTTTCCTGTCAACTTCAACACATCATCCTGGAATTATACTTAGAAACCAGTTAGTACCTTGGACCTACATGCCTAAATGGTAGGCCTCCTCGCTTTCGACACTAGGTTTACATCATTGATCTCTGATCGGATGATTCCATGAATGTTCAAGCTAGGCTCATTTATTCACATTCGCTAGAATGTACTAGGGTACATTGGGAGTCATTGACATCATTGGTGATTTCCCTCGCACTTGTTAATTATTTACCTCAATGATTGGTAATTAAGTGGTTTCTACCATGTTCGACATCAAATCATCTATTCACATGGCTATATTCGTACCACATTGGGATTGGGATGAAGACCATAGGTTGAGAATTCACTTTGTTCTCTACTTTTCCTAGGATGTGAAGGAGATCATTTGAGCATGTTGATATATATACTGTCACATAGATCCACATTGTATTGGTCTATGGCTATGTTTTATCATCTCATAGCTCTACTGTGTATTTTTCGTGGCTATGATAATGTCATGGAGGTATGGATCCACATTATATCTCTAGTGGCCATATCCTTAGTCAGTATTTTTCATGGATCCATGGTGTATTGGTCGGTGTCCATGCTTTGAGTCATCTCGTATTCCGAGCATAGGTATGTCTGCCTGGGAAATGGAACATATATTAATATTGTTTGATGGTTTTTTGCAGCTTCTTCTAGCTTCTCCAACTCCACACCTTTTCATTGAAGAATTGTAAAGTGTTTCAGCCATCGACTTCTCTTCTAACCTCACACTTTAGGGGGAAACATGTTACACATAACAATTCCACACTTAAGTATCTCACCCTAAGTGTTGCAAGTGTCATATGCACCTTGGTAAGTGTATCAAGTGTTGTCAAGTGTCATATGCACCTTACTAAGTGTCACATGAACTTTTATATGTTTTATATGTGTTTTAATCCCTTGAAACCTTAAAATAACATTTTCCATGATCCCTAAGTCATATTGGAGGAAGAAACCCATCATTTCAAGGCCATAAACACACTTTTTACTTGAAAATTCAACCATTGTTTGGGCATTTTTGAAGGGTAGTGCCACCCTGGCCATGTTGGGGGAGTTCTACCCCATATATAAACGCCCCCTGTACCTTATTTAGGGAGAAATGATCTAGTTTCAACGCCCCATCTCTAACTATAGGGGAGCATTGATTTTGGTTAGAGGAACATTTGGAGAATCCCACCTCTTTCTGAATGCCAGCTCTTGGATATGAGGTTGGTTTGGATCGGATTTTATCCTATGTAACTATCCTAGGATCAAATCCTAACCTAAAGGATTCATATCCTCAACTAATCCCCAAATATACTCATGGTGGTTGAGCCTCCCAAGCCTATAAAAAAAGGCCTTTCCAAGGTGAAAATGACAGACATATATATCAAATTTATGATCTTGGGATTCATGCAAGGGTCTAGGTGAGGAGATATTGGAGGAGTGTTGCATCATCATCCATGTTTGTAAGTATTCTCTTTGGATTCTAATTTTAATATACTTGGCCTATTTCCTTCAAGCTTGTGTATTATTAGATGTGTTTGTCTACTATTCCTTCAATCTTTGTAGATGAATTTGTTTGATCTGATCTTGTAGAGTAGAAGTTCTTTGTTTCTCTTTGTTGTCTATTGCATTGCAGGTATCAAGTTGCACTAAGGAGTTTGGGGATCAAGCTTGGATTGAAAGCAGCGAGGAAAAAATTCGAAACTAGGTGCATCACACCTTTTCTCCATCTCTCTCTTTCTGATTAGTTAAACTAAGTTCAAAGGGATGTTAGTGTCCACTTGTGTTTTTGTTTCTTGGTATCAGGGGTCTATAATCCAAGGGAAATTTCACCTGTCTGCAGGAGAATATTTCTATAACACCTAGGCAGTCTAATCTAGTAATTGATGCATGTGTTAATTACATTATAGATTGGCATTTGTCTCATCTTTAAACACAAGCAAATAACCTTGACACATGCAAATATTCATTATTTGAAAGTACATTAAAATAACACACAAAAATATGTATATATATACATATATATCGTTAAAGAGGTCCATAGTACAAAAGTTGGGATACTATCCCCAAATGTTTATAAGTACAAAAATGGTTCCCTTGGCACATAAGAGTCTAGGCCTGAGGCCAAGGAGACCTGTCATAACATACTAAGGCATTTTCCAAATGATGAAAAAGGCAGACAATGGATGAAAAACCCAACACAACATACTACCAATAATTATGGAAGGATCACATTCAATTTGGAAAGATACCCACAAAACTATACAAAATGGTTCTAAAATTATGCACATATTCAACAAAAGCAGTGCATGCACATCTGCGTGAGATAACATAGTGTACAACGCACACAGTGCGCAAAGTGTGCAACTGATAGTCAACAAACCCGCACAGATGTGTAAATGGTGCATTGATGATTTTGGTTAGGCCTTTACCACTTTTGGGATGGAGTGTATCTCCCCCATACCCAAAACCGCCCTCAAAGTTTTCCTTGGGATCACTGAAAGGGATGGGAGGTACCTCCAAATGCCTCCTATTCACACTTTTAACTAGTTGAGAAATATATTTCCATCCTCCTATAAATAGAGGATCATTGTATGAAAACAAATAAAAATCCATAGCATTGTTATGATATTCAAATTCTGTTGGAGAAGGCCATATTTCCCTTAAGCCATAAGTTTCATCAAGGGTAGCATAGAGTTATATTTTTACCTCTTGTGAAGATAAACATTGGGTATTTTTCACCATTGGAGTGTGATAGCTCTAGTTATTTTAGGGATAAAATGACCCTCCCTTAGGAGTAAAAGGGGATTCATTGTCCCATATTTCTCCTCTTGGTGCACTCAATTCGAAGATTCATTTCTATTGGGTAACCATTTCATTTGTTCAATTTCATGCATCAATTGTTTATGTTAGTTTATTTTTTTGCTCATTCTTAGTTGCTATTTCTATGCTTTGTATTTTGTTTTCTAACTTGCAGGTCCACTAACTTGATAACCATATTTATGTTATACCTTGTTAGCTTACCAAAGTAGTTAAGGGACTCTCTTTTTCTCACTCTTATGACAAAAGAACCCAAAAAATTTGGCGACCATACCTGTTATCACCAAAACAATGATCATACAAATACAAACAACCGATGAAGAAACAATCAACACAAATATAGCATACAACCAATAATTACAGGAGGATCACAACCAAGATTGGATAGATAATCACAAAACTATGAAAAAAAGATCCTGAATTTCTACGCACATTCAACAAAGACAACGCCCATGCATCCGCGCAGGCTAACACAACATACAACGCGCACATTGCATGGTCCGCGCGACTGAAAATCAAGAAACCCGCGCAAAATTCTTTTAGGTCGCTACTTCTTTCATTGATTCTAGTGATAACCTCCATCTAGGGTCTCCTTTCCACTATTTTTTTTTTTGTTTGTTAATTTGTGCAGGACCTGCGATTAACCTGTGGCTTGAGAAACCGCGACTCAGGGGAATCTAAGCCGTCAAAATCACCCAGGGATCGCACCCGGCCTGAGCCACACCAACCCTTAACATGGTTGGATTTTTTGTCTCCGCAGGTTTCGAACCGGTGACTTTAACATCACGGAGTGGCTTAACAACACACTCCATCACCGACTGTCCTACACCTCGGGGACCGGTCTCCTTTCCACTATTGGTAGGGTCCTAACAATTCAATTGGTGCACCTTCTAATATTATCTCCTCCGATAAGGTCATTACTCCCTCTCAAATAAGATCATCTCTTGTCATTCAAGGGGATATCAGGGACTCCAATTCCATGATGACCAATCATGCCTATATAGGATATGTTGCCACACATTTTAAAGTCCCAAACCCCCCAATAGATATTACACAAAATAATGGGTCTGATACACTATTTTAGAGCCTCTTTTGTGGATGTTCAACATTAAATTTCCTACTATTTTACCTTTGGTCCATAATCTTTGGTATTTGGAAACAACCCTTCCACCAGTCCTCATATCATAATACAGGGGGTAGTACCACTTCCCACCATGGTCCCATAAGACATAGATCTTGAGACAACACCAACTCACAATATACCCTTGATGGGAACCATTATAGAACCACCTTGTGTCTAGTGCCCCCATAAATCATGCAAATACAAGCCACATGTCCTAATCATAATGATCCACTAAGATAGTTTCATTACTTCTTGTGGAAAGGCCCCCTTATCCTTGGTCATTTTCACTTTCCCCATAAAGAAACATGTCCTCCCTTAGGGAGTGCCTTGTTCGGGAACCCATGGTACCCCAACCTCCTTCAGGGAGTGTCTTTTTCAGGAACCCATTGTTCTATGGCCTCCCTTAGGGAATGCCTTTTTCAGGAACCCATGGTTCTTCGACCTCCTTTAGGGAGTGCCTTTCTTAGGAACAGATTGTTCTATGGCCTCCCTTAGACAGTGCCTTTTTCAGGAACCCATGGTTCCCCGACCTCCTTTAGGGAGTTCATTTCTTAGGAACCCATTGTTTTGTGGCCTCCATTAAGAATTTCCTTTTTCGAGAACCCATGGTTCCCCAACCTCCTTCAGGGAGTGCCTTTCTCAAGAACCCATTGTTTTGTGGCCTCCCTTAGGGAGTGCCTTTTTTAGGAACCCATGATTTTGCAACCTCCTTCATGGAGTGCCTTTCAAGGGAACCCATTGTTACGTGGCCTCCCTTAGGGAGTTCCTTTTTTCAAGAACCCATGCTTCCCTGGCCTCCTTCAATGAGTTCCTTTTTCAGGAACCCATCGTTCCTTGGTCTCCATTAGAGAGGGACTTGTTCAGGAACCCATGGTTCCCTGGATTACTTCAGGGACTGCCTTTTCCAAAAAATCATTATTCCACAACCTCCTTTAAGGAGTTTCTTTTTCATGAACTTGTGGTTCCCTGGCCTCCCTTAGGGAGT
This sequence comes from Picea sitchensis, assembly GCA_010110895.2. Lineage (NCBI taxonomy): Eukaryota > Viridiplantae > Streptophyta > Pinopsida > Pinales > Pinaceae > Picea > Picea sitchensis. The sequence goes on along the minus strand of SNQJ01S0275923.1, from coordinate 762 downwards.
GCCTTTTCTAGGAACTCATCGTTACCTACATTCCTTTATGGATTACCTCTTCTAGGAACTCATTGTTCCTTGGCCTCCTTCCAATGGCACCCAAAATTTTCATTAAGGGACCATTTTTCTCACCAATGTCAAAAAATCAAGTACGCTTGCTCGTTATCATTTATATCAAATAATTGGCATATGTTCTTTATCGTAAGATATTTTTCACTTCAGGTATTTGATGTTTGTTTGTGCAGGTACTTGGTACAACAATATACAACTCATGCAATCTTGGCCACCCTATGGTGTTAGGATATTTAGACACTTAGGAGTTAGTTAAGATCTACTTGGTATAATGTGTCGTTAGGTAAAAATGTGTTTCTTAGTGTATTTATTTAGTATGCATTTGTAGTTAGGAAATCCGACAGTCATGATATGTTCCCGACATAGAGTGATCTGACGGTTCATATTCTCCTCAATCTTAATGGCCATTGATCTGTGGCTTCACACCCGATTGGTCCATGATCTATATTTAAAGAGCATGGAGGGTCATTTGTCGATGATCGATTGTGAGAAGATATCTTGTAAAATATCTCTATAATCTTTTTATTTTGCATTAATAAACTTCTCCAAGTGGCCACGTTGGTTGGGGTCGTGGATGTTTCCCCGTAGGGGTTTTACCACGTCAAAACATCGGTGTGTTGATCTTTGATCTCATTGTGTGAGTGGTTACTGAAGGTGTTCATCCTATTTTGGAATACCTATGTTGTTGAACATGGTATC
>SNQJ01S0275922.1:0-11446 GCA_010110895.2 Picea sitchensis | reverse complement strand
ATTTTGTATTCATAAGTATGAGAAAAATTGATGAATTTGCAAACCTCTTCCACAACTTGAATATCAAGTATGATAAAAGGATTAGAGGGTTCAACCCTAATGGAATATATGTGGAACATATGTTAGAAGTGGGTTTTAGAAATTCATTTATCCACACAGTTCTAGGAGAAGAAGAAGATAAGAACTTGGGTGATCCTACTCACACTGCTCGCGACTTAGAGACGATACTCAATACAAATGAACTGTACAAACATAAAGGAAAATGTCCTAGTGATAAGAGTGCCCAATCCCCAACTATCAATCCTAAGAATACAACACCTCAGAGAAGTGCTCTAGCGGCTCACCCATCTAAAAAAGTAATCAACAGTAGTTCAGGTGGAGGATCAGACAAGAACCCCCCTTCAGGAAAACTTGAAAGCTCACATAAACTTCCCCTGAGGAAGAAGAGAAAGAATATTATACAAGAGGAAGAAGAGAATCACGTCAATAGTGAAATCAATATCTTCTCCCTATAATATATGGATCTCGAGGCTGACATTGATAAGATGTTTCCTAACAATGATCATCCAGGAGGCGCGACCCACTAGAATCAGTCGTTGGAAATTGTCGAGAATGAGATATTTGATGAAGAAGAATAATTTGTATTTCAAAGCGTTGTATTTGACATAGAGTCTAAAAACTTAACCATTGAGAAGAGTGATGCGAAGAATAAAAATGGGAAATCTCGTTCAAAGATTAATCTAAGAAATATGCGGCATTCCCAAATGTCCATAATTCATAAAACAACCGATGATGCATTGGACGATTCCATTGGTGGTCTCAAAGAAGAAAATATAAAGTTAAAGGAAAGGATTAAGGAACTTTAAGAGACTTTGATGCCTCTTCCACTCCTTTCCGGACCTTTGGAGATTGTTGGACCCGCCACGCCCATAGCCAAAATAAAGGGATCCTTAAGCTTACTCACATTATCCCAGAGCTTTGTGGAGAATAATATCAAGAAAATAATGGCATTGATTATAGAATCTTGGGAAATTTCAAAGAGCATGATTTATTTTGGATCGAGGGTGCATTCCTTTCTTTAATATCTATAGGCCAACCTAAAAAATGAAGAAGGTTTCTACCTTGATGTCATGGTACCCATTGGTATTAAATTTTCCAATATGTTGGAGATAAAGAGAAGAGAGGAGGACCTCCCCTCTCCAAGTTGGATCAAGCAAGTTGAATGCATGCTAGAAAGAGAAAATAAATAAATTAAACATCATAGTTCAAGTGTGCAACCAAGCAATAACAAGGAGAGAAGAGCTATTCAAAAGGATCACGGAGGTGGACCTAGTCAGGAGAAAGTTGATATTTTTAAAGGATTGTCAATTTAAAAATTCTATGGCATAATTGAATATGATAAGAATGCCATGAATAACTAGATAGTAGATTACTCCATAAAAAAATTAGGATATTGAGTCAATATTACATGGAATTTCCATTTATATTCGTGACTTGGAGGGTGATTTGTCCAATATTAAAATCTGACATGAAATCAATGTGGCACCTATGAAAATTTACATCGAATAATGGTTCAATAAGGTTATCGATAAACTGACAAATGAAGGGAAAGAAGTAGTTGAAACGGTTCCTATAACCTTTGATGAAAACGATAAAAGGACATCAAGAAGAAAATGAAAATAGGAGCGACCATCATAGTAAGTTTACGTTGATCACATCCTTCTTTTCTTTATCAAGTCATTCATCCAGTTACTCCACCTCTTTAAATAGAAAGGTTTAACCAAAGACTGATAACTTCTTTTTTCTTCTTACCAGGTCTTGTTGTTCTTTTGCCGCCCACTTTATTCCTTCTACAAGTTTTATTCTTGTGTATATTTTTTTTATGGTTCGCGGGAACCCCAATCCCAATCTTTATGAAAAACACATTTTAAATTTCAGAGAATATGTAACTATATATTTTTTAGAAATCTCAAGAGAGCTATTTTTGGAGCAATCTGGACTGTACTTTGTAACCTAGTTTTATGAATATAAATTATTTGAGGTTGATCTATCATTATATTTATTTGAGCTTCCCATGTACCACTTTGTCAAATTTCTCTTATGTATGCGGGCCATTTTATTTTATTTTTAATGTGATAAAAAATATTTATTTTTAAACTATGATGGATGTGAGGAAATTTTTCTTATTTGTTTTAAATGTGTGAATGTGTGCGGTTCTTGGTCCATTCTCAGGAAATATCTTTAGAAAAAAGAAAAACATTTTTTTTCTTGTTGTTTTATATTTTTATTTGATTACCACAACCGACTTCTGTTAATCCCTACATTCTGAATATCTAGAAATCCCAAGAAAATCCAAAAGAGGAGTACCACCTCTATAAAAATGCAGGGGAATTTACATCCTCGTGAGGTTACCATTTCGGTCCTAACGGATTCAAGCTTCAACAACTTTCCATGCCATGTCTATTCTAACTAGGTGTTAAAATGTCAAACATATGTAATAAGCATTGAGAAAAACCCTAGTGGTGAAGATACTCCAACAAACGGTCTTCTGGTCGATAGAATGACAGTAGAGTGGCCCCACTAGCTGAAACCTAGTGCTTTAGATCCAATGCAACAGACAGTTCATCCATATGAGTCTCATTTTGAGTTTTATCACGAGTTGCAACTCGCCTCCTGAAACCATTCATGGACATATGGCCAATTTGGTCCGAGGGTATAAAATCCAAACCAAGAACCATAACGGAATTCCATAAGCTCTTAAAAGTTTGTTTGGCCAAGGCCCACATGACTACACTACCCAAACATTCCCCACACAGTGTTCTTTAAAATCGACCTCCTCTTTATAAATTTCACTATACCTCATTGAGCAAAACCTAGTGGTGGAGATACTCCAACAAATGGTTTTCCAATAGACAGAATTACAACGCAAGGCCCCCACTAGATGAAACATGTTGCTCCACATTTAATGAAATTGACGGTTCACCCATCCGAATCTCTTTTTGACTTTTATCATGGGTTGCAACTTGCCTCCTCAAGTCATTTAGGGCCATGTGGCCAATTTGGTCTGGGGGCATAAAATCCAAACTGAGCAACATAATTGAATTCGTAAGCTCCCAAAAGTCTGTTTGGCCAAGTCCCACGTGACTAAACTACCCACAAACACCCCACACAATGTTCTTTAAAATCGTCCTCCTCTTCAGAAATTGTACTATGCCTCATTGAGAAAAAGCCTAGTGTCGGAGATACTCCAACAAATAGTTTTTCATTCAACAAAATGGTAGCAAAGGGTCCCCACTAGCTGAAACCCAATGCTCCAGATCCGATGCAACTAACAATTCATCCATCTGAGTCCTAGTTCGAGTTTTATAGTGAGTTGCAACTTTCCTCCTCAAGCCATTCAGGGACATGTGGCCAATTTGGTTTGAGGGCATAAAATACAAACCGTGCATCATAATAGATTTATGTAAGCTCCTGCAAGTCTATTTGGCCAAGGCCCATGTGAATAAACTAACCACAAATTCTCCACACAGTGTTCTTTAAAATCGACATCCTCTTCAGAAATTTCACTATGCCTCATTGAGAAAAACCCTGGTGTCGAAGATACTCCAAAAAATGGTTTTTTGGTTGATGAAATTACAACATAGGGGCCTCACTAGCTAAAAACCAATTCTCTGGGTCCAATGAAATTGATGGTTAATCCATCTAAGTCCTGGTTTGAGTTTTATCACAAGTTTCAACTCGCCTCCTCAATCCATTCAGGGACATGTGGCCAATTTGGCCTGGGGGCATAAAATCCAAACCAAGCAGCATAACAGAGTTCCATAAGCTCCAACAAGTAAGTTTGGTCAAGGACCACACATATAAACTGCCCACAAATTCCCCACACAATGTTCTTTAAAATCGACATCCTCTTCAGAAATTGCACTATCCCTCATTGAGAAAAACCCTAGTGTTGAAGATACTCCAACAAACAAATTTTCGGTCGATGGAATGACAATGGAGGGGCCACACTAGCTAAAACTTAGTGCTCTGGATCCAATGCAATCGACAGTTCACCCATCCAAATCTCGGTTTGAGTTTTATCGTGAGTTTCAACTTGCCTCCTCAAGCCATTCAGGGACATGTTGGTATGGAAATGAAAGGAAAGGCAAGGAAAGGAAAGGAAAGGAAAAGCAAGGCAAGGAAATGCAATCAAAGGCAAGACATGTCAGGGCTAAGAATGGCATGACATTGCAAGGAAAGGCAAAGTCTAGCTATAGGTATAGGTGTAGGTGTAGGTGTAGGTGTAGGTGTAGGTGTAGGTAAATCCTATTAATTATGATAATCCATGTTTGAAAACTATGAAGATACCTTAGATATATGAATAAAGAGAGCTTATGTTATGACATTGAAATTCTCATGCAAGTATTTTTATCTAATATATATGGGATAACAATTTGTAGAATTACATGCTTAATGAATCCTTTGATTGTAATTTTAACACACATTAAACTTGTTCATTTAGTACAAGCATTATTTATGTATTAAACTTGTTCATTTAGGTATTAAACTTGTTCATTTAGGCAAGGCATGGAATGGAATGGCAAGTGAAGCCAAGGCAAGGCATGGCATAGCATGGCAAGGCATGGTATGGAAAGGCATGGCATGGAAAGGAAAGGCATGGAAAGTGAAGGCAAGGCAAGACATGGCATGGAAAGGAGAGGCATGGAATGGAAAGGAAAGGAAAACCATGACATGGAAAGGAAAGGAAAGGCATGGCATGGAAAGGAAAGGCATGACATGAAAAGGAAAGGCATGGCATGGAATGACACGTGAAGGGCGCAATGGCATGGCCTTCACTTGCCTTGCCTTAACTTTCCTTTCCTTCACTTGCATTTCCTTCACTTTCATTCCTCGCATACCTTTCCTTCACTTGCCTTCCCTTCCCTTGCATACCATACCATACCATACCATGGAAAGGAAAGGAAATGTAAGGCATACCATACCATACCATGGCAAGGTAAGGAATACCATACCATACCATACCATGGCATGGCATGGAAATACAAGGTTAAATTACAAAGTATCCATCACTGTGAATATCGCAGGCCTTGATGGAGATTCACTGGTAGATGGATCACTAGATTGTACAACCTTCTCTGAGACAACCTCTACTATGGTAGTTTTGGTCATTGGGGCTGATGGAAATGGTGGTGGGGTTGGGTGGCATAAAACTGGTGTGGATGGGTGTCATGCATGTGAATACACTGAGGATGTGTGCAATAAGACTGATGTTGAGGGTGGGCTGCAATGGACCCTCATAGGTTGTACAAGTGATTGCAAATCCCTAGGCCTGGAGAAAGGCAACCCAAAAGAAATGGCCGAGTGCCCAAGGAGTGAAACAGTACTATAACTAGAAAATATAACCACAACCTGCATACATATTAATAAAATTGCACTATTATTACCAAATAGTAAAATTCAAAAACATAAACACAAACAATTCGATAATTATACGATATTTAACTCTACAATGATACCTATGACATGGGTGAATTTTCCATCCTAGATGGACATTTCCTGACATCACCTAGTCCCAAATCCTATTGAAGCATGAGAACATTAAAAATTTGAGGATTCCATAAAATAAATAAATGACTATGGTGAATTTATCAAATGTGATACATACATGTGTGGGGTGCACCCAATGAACATATTTCATCTACTATTTCATAAGTGGTGGGGCTAGGAACTGATGCATCCATTGACATAGAGGGTCTACTGCTCGGATGTAACAACTGCAAAACAAAATACATTAAAATATCAATATCAATACACAAAATACAAAATAAATATATAATGATGAACATAGAGAGGGTTAAGATACTATCCTCCCCCATGAAGCTATGTTGTCCAATGGGCTCTATAGGCCCATAACATGTCTGCCTGCGGCTCAAGAATTCGTGAGGTTCACATGGACGGTTGTTATGTCTGTGTGCCCTCTCCTCATTGTACTCATTTGTTCATGTTGAAACTCCAACCCATTTATCAATGTCACTAGAAGACACCTCTTGCCAAGATAGTGAAACAAAGCTACTGTGTTGCACTAGGCTATGATTCAATGACGAAATGGATAATTGTACATATTGCAATATCTCTGCAATAGGAGGATGTTGGGTAGGGTGGTCAGGCCTTCGCCTGGGGGGCGAGGACCTAACACGGGGTCGCGCCTAACATGCGCTCGGTACTATCCCCCTAAAATTCACCAATGTCAAAGTAGTTTACAGCTTACCCAAAATAAACTCAACCCATAACTTATAAAATATAAGGGCATCTCCCTGTCATTCCATGGAGGTTTATCAAAAACGATATACTGCATATCCATCCAGTTTGGACTAATCTAGGGATGGATGCACCAATAAATGGAGATGCGTTTCTTGGTCAATTGTAGTTCTTGTCCATTTCTAGTTTTTGTCCCTTCATCTTATTCTCTTAGATTCGTTGGATCACCTAATTCTAACAAGTGTTGGATTGGCAGCTTAGTCCCTACCACCTAGGTTTGGAAATAAGAATAATAATTCTGCATAGATTTGGAAATAAGAATAATATTGAATTAAACCCAAATTACATATGTTATTGATGATGATGATGATTAACGTCCACTAAGACCGAATTGGTCTATTGGACCTTAAGAGGGTAAGTGATTACTTGTGATTCTTTAGAATTTTGTTTCTTTACACTTGGAAAAACAGATAGATAATTTTGATATTCCAGATTAGGGTTGATTACATCCTTATAATACCTTAATTTTCTTTTTTCCTCTAACTCTATATCACACCAAATTTTCTCCTTAAATTTTGATTTGACATTTTTTTTAATAGTATATTTATTCTGCAAAATGGTGTCTTCCATGATTCCCCAATAGTTTAGCCAAGACTGAGCATCTTTATGCCATCTTCAAGTCGATGGTGGTTATGAATCAATTTTGAAGCAATGTTAGGAAGCCTCTTGTCTTCCATGTTGTTTAACTTGTTCTTACACATTAGGTATCTAGTCATAGCCATACTCTCAATGGGGAAGAGTCTTCTTACTAAGAGGAGGATTGTTTATTAAGAATATGATATCTTGAAAAAAAACACACACACATATATAAATAATTTCTTATTTTCCTTAAAATTTCACAAATTAATTTTAATTTTAATGGATATTAACCATCATTATTATATAAATAATATAATAATTTATATAGTAAATTTTAATAATACTAATATAAAATAAAATAATTGTATACTCATTATGTCATTTAACGGAATAAATTTATAATAAATTTATATATATATATAAAACATGCATTCACCACACGGAAGAAAACATTTATTTTATTTGTTTACGTACTACGAAATGTAAGGATAACAAACACCAAAGAAAATAATATATTTGTCACCAAAGAAAACATATATTTTATTTGTTTACGTACTACGAAATGTAAGGATAACTAACACCAAAGAAAATAATATCTTTGTCACCGAAGAAAACATTTATTTTATTTGTTTACGTACTACGAAATGTAAGGATAACTAACACCAAAGAAAATAATATCTTTGTTTCTGTAACGTACGTAGTTAGATCACCCACTCTCTTGAATTATCGATAAATGTAACTTTATTTCCCATCATCCAGTGGCACCGAAAAAGAGTAATTCCCTTCGTCTTTATTTTTTTTTTTTCAATAGAAAAATTGCAAAAAATTATATTATAATATTTTTTTTAAAACATCCCGTGAGTAATTAAATGATTGACAAAGCCTACTCACTTAGGTCTTTTCAAATAACTTTTCCCAAAAAATCTAGGATAAAGTCAGACCTGCCTATTCTTACATTCAGAGGAAAAGAAAAATCCTCTCAAAAAGAAAGGTTCCCAACATGATAAATTCTAACTAAATAATTAAAACAATCCTCGATCCCTTGTCAAAAAGAAAAAACAATCCAGGGAAAAACAAGGGATAGGTGAAATCAAAGGAATTAAAAGATATCCTCAATGAGAGTAGTCCCCGCATTCTCTCTGTCCCAAGTGAAATATGTAAGCCTTCTTTTTACTGCCGAGAGAGATTTCTTTGACATCTGATCGACCACTTTATTTGATTCTCTGAAAATATGATGAAAATGAATACATTGGAAGGTGGGGATTAGATCTTTAATTCAGCATTTCCATGCTTCAATGTTGATTGCTTGAAGCTTTCCTTTCTGTTCAAGACAATCAATTACAACCTTAGAATCCCCCAATACTTGAATAAATTGAAGGTCCAGTAGCTTGGAAAGTGTAATTCAGCATTTCCATGCTTCAATGTTGATTGCTTGAAGCTTTCCTTTCTGTTCAAGACAATCAATTACAACCTTAGAATCCCCCAATACTTGAATAAATTGAAGGTCCAGTAGCTTGGAAAGTGTAAGAGTAACCCAGACCCCTAACAATTCCTCTTTTGTGTTTAACCCCTCACCACAATTGAAAAACCAACGATACACTAAAGATTTTGTGCAAAATATTGTTACTCCAGCGCCACGGTTAGGTCCTCCAGCGACATCAACACCATCGAAATAAGCTATAGCGAAGCCTACTTTAATCATTATCGGCTTCTTCCCTAAGGTAGGAGAGACCCGAGCGGGTAAAGAAAACTTAAGAGATCCTAGAATCTTAAAGAAGACAGCCCAGGTCGAGGGAAAATAACCTTCAAATATAACTTTATTGCGTTCTTTCCATAAGAACCAGCAAATCAATATCGGAACGCGTTTGGGAGCTTGCCTATTCAATAGCCAATTGTTCATGCACTCTGTCAAGGAGGTTCCGGCCTATTGATTGTTGAAATTTAATGCGTGTGCATGTTTAGCCCACATGGACCTTGTGAAAAAATAGTCGATGAACAAATGATTTGAATCCTCCGCCCTTTGACAACGGAGACAGCAGTAACCCGGTCGCATCCATCCTTTCCTCTTCAATGAATCCCAAGTTAAAATTTTATTTCGTAAAGCTAACCAGAAAAAAATAATAACTTTCAATGGCAAATGCCATTTCCAGAAATTTATTTACCAGCCACTCCACATCGGAATCTCCTCCAAGGAAAAGATATCTTTGTAGATGTTTTTAACAGTTATATCGCCTTTTTATCACCACCCGACCAAAGAAGTGAGTCCTTCTCAGTTTCTTGAAGAGATACGTCGGCGCCATTCAGTTCCCTTGTAAAGTTATCTCAATCTTCCGCTAACCTCCCTGTCATACCCAGATCCGTGCTACTCATCCACAATTCAGCCGCCATGATCGGGTTCCTAGCCACCACTGCATGCGCAAGAACATAAACTTATTTTTTATTTAAATGGTTTATTGTCTCATTTAAGAGGAAACATCTTTCACCCAGTCCAAGAATTTTGTCCCTTCCTAATAAAATATGATGTCTCGCTCCTGGCCTCCAACTAATCCAATGGAGAATAAGAGGAATCATGAGCACCACGCTAGACCAAATCCTTGAAGTTGATTTAGTAACGTATGATGGCTTCCTAATCCAGGTGGCAAGGGATGTGTTATGCAAGTATTTTTCCATCACCACTCGATGCCAAACACTGTCCTAGTTCAGTAATCTCTACAATGTATTGGTTTTTAAAGCTTTATTGAAAAAAGGGAGATTTCGAAAACCCCAACCCCCAACTTTTTTGTTCTCCATAAGGCCTCCCACCTGCATAAATGATAGTATTGGCTCTCTGAATGACTGTTCCATAGAAAATGGAACATCACTTTCCTAATCCTACTTAAAACTGAGTGAGGCAGCACTTCCATTGACATCCAGAAGACTGGTTGGGCTTCTAAAACTGATTTAACCAAAATGTATCTTCCTCCCAATGAAAGCCAGTGATTACACCATAATCCAATCTTCTTTAATAGTTTTGAAATTAACCAATCCCAATCACTTGCACGTTGTGCCCCAATCTTCAGATGAAAACCCAAGTTCCTGAATCCGCCAGAGAGAGGACTAAAATAGAAAGGGAGGATTTGTTTGAAAGGATCTAACTCGGCCTCCGTGAGTCCTTCAAATAGAACATAAGTCTTATGTTGATTCAAAGACAAACCCGATGCTTTGCAAAATAGATTAAGAAGCCTCACTATCTCTATCTAGTCACTGGCAAAGGCCTTTGACATAATAATTACATTGTCCACAAATAGAAGATGTAAAATATTTATCAACCTCGAAACTTTTATACCGATATCTTCTCCTCTCACCAGACTATCTTTCATCAATAAACTAAGGCCTTCCATCATTAAAATGAAGAGAAACGGTGAAAGAGGACACCCTTGTCGAACCCCCCTGCCACTTCTGAAGAAATCCATAGCCTCTCCATTTATTAAAACCGCAAAGGAGGAATATGAGATAAAAGACATTATCCAATTTGTCATTTGAAGCCCTGCTCTGATTTTTAGAAGGATCAACCTCAACAAATCCCTGTCAATACTGTCGTAAGATTTCTTTAGATCTAATTTTAAAACCAAGGCTTTCAAGATTTTCTTCTTTACGTTGTGCAAACTCTCATGAACCGTACCTATGGGATCTTGAATATGCCTTCCCTTTAAAATCCCCAATCTGTTCAATGGAAAGTGTCCTCGATAGGATGGGTTTTATCCAATTAGCAATAATTTTTGAAATTATTTTGTAGCAAAGGTTGCACAATGAAATCAGTCGAAAATCGTCGAAGGAGGTAGGATTATTAGCCTTTGGAATCAAAGTTAGGAACGTTGAGTTTAGGCCTCCCGCAATAACGCCTAAGATTCTGGATTCTTATACCATAGCAAGGACATATTCCCCTACAAGATCAAGGACATATTTGTCTTTATTCTCTTAGATTCATTGGATCACCTAATTGTAATAAAATATACTAAAAAACAAAAAAACATTACTTGACCTTTCAATTTAATTGTGTTGTAGGCTAAAGTTCTAAGAAATAATGATTTTTTGTTGAGGACATTTTCTTGAAATTCTGTCAAAAAATGTTAGATTAGGAAATTTGAGTGATTATTTATGTAGAATTTGAGTGTGGCAGAAATTTTTTAACATGATGAATCCATTTCTTCATTCAGAAATGAATTCTAAATAACAAAAAATAGTAATTCAGAAATGAAATAGCAAAAAATAGTAATTTTGAAATGAATTCTGAATAACAAAAAAAAGTAATTCATGTAAATTTATATCACTGAATTCTACAAAAAAAAAATAACATTTCATAAAACAACTAGACACCGCCTTTAATTATTATTGCATCTTCAAAAAGTCTCTGAAATATTTCACATTACAAACTCCACACAAAGCTGAGTATTAATAGAAACTTATTTATAACATCATCAAATATCTATAGTCAATTGGAGATTCTTGTTTTTAATTTATAATTGCAAAATTTATTGTGATAAGAGATTACAAACTCCACACAACG
>SNQJ01S0275921.1:0-11446 GCA_010110895.2 Picea sitchensis | reverse complement strand
GAGAGGTGAGGAAGTGTATAAGTATGGTGAGTCTTACAACTCATGAAAAGAAGAAAATTAAGGGTCTTGGGCTTGAAAAATAGAAGAAAGTTATGGGTTTTGGACTTGAAAAAATTTAAGAAAACTAGGGTCTTGGGATCGAATTTTTTTAGATGTGTTTGAAACAAAATAAATTTATTCCATATGGAATAAGTGTTTTTTTATCTCTTAAATGAAAACCTATATATCTTGAGAATATGAGCTCGAATTTTGAATATGAAAAATGGGTGGTGAAGTTGAGCATAAGGGCTATGCAATGAACTTGTTCTAAATTTTTTTTTCTTCTTTTGATATCATTTGTTTTTATGAATTCAAGAGAGGGAAAATATAGATCACCAAATGTTGGTCAACAACTGGCTCAAACTGCGCGACAGTGACCCCCTGTGGGTTGCTGAGAACACCATAATATCAAGACCAGTTTCCCTCTCCATTGGGAAATGGAGTCATATTCAAAATAGATTCGTATAAATATTCTTGTTTCATGGATTTATCTTCAAATATTGTTTCCACTTAGTGACTGCCTTATTGTGCAAAAATTGAACCGAAGAAACAAAATATGTACATACATGATCTGCCTACCCTATTTTACTAGGAAGAAAAGGGGCACCTTAGGTATATGTAGATTTCCAATGGATACATTCAAGCATTGATATGATTTGTGGAGTGAACTCCATTAGTATGGAACATATTGAAGCATGTACCAATGAGTCAGGGGCAGTCTCAATTTCTACTAGAGAAAAATTGAACCAGGTGTGATGAAAATTTGAGTTGCATTGGTTTGGTCAGCAATGATATAGAAGCTATGAACAGTAGAGTCAGAGTATTCTTGGCTTCTCAAGAATACTGTTGTATTTGATTGGATGAGTATTTTCCAATTGTATGGCATTCTTTCATCTTTCCTCCTTATCTCAACCTATCTTCAAGGATTCTTGGTTCATCAATAATATCTTGAAAGACTCTTCCTTCGTAGCAAAGGAAATCTTATAGTTATTTAATATAAAGTTAGATTTCTTTTTCACCCAATTCTTTAACTGCAAAATTAATTCTTGAGGCCTTTCATTATCTATTTTAAGGCTGAAATATTCTTGTACCATTTTAGTGGAAGTTCATGATTTCATCTCTCAAGTTGATGCTTGAAACTATCTTCATATGGAGCATATAGAAGGATGAAATTTTCTTCCTATAGAGGTGGAATTATCATTTTGTTTTCAAAATGCTTTGCTTGAGATTATTTTAATTAGAAATTTCATCAAATGTTTGATAATATTAACTACCAAGATTAGTCCACTTCATTATCTTACTTCCATATGGGAGATTGGACAGACAGCATTTAAATCATCGAGGAAAAACATATATGAATGCACTCTTAGGATAAAAATTTTATACCGATGAATCTTCTAACACATCCCAAATGGTAATGGAGTTAGGTATTAATGAGCTATACCATTCAAGAGCATCACCTCACAAAGTTTGTAAAATAATCTACATGTAACATTGTCTTGAGTGAGGTTGAAATCATAACATATACTTTTAAAATTAAACAAGTTTTGCTCTGCATCTTACGGAAGCATCCCCAAAGAATGTAGAAAAAGTTTCAATATAAATATCAGGCATTTGAAAATCCAATTCTCATATATTTAAAGGGGTTTTATGAAATCACCTCCTTCTTTGGGTATTTCTCCATTTTTTTGAGTCTTATAAAGCCATTGATGAGATTGATGAAAAATTTAAAGGAACATCATGACATGAACCAGATTTTTACTTGAATCTTTCCTATTAGGAGTTTCAAGGAATCCATTCTCGAATATTTGAGTGTTTCTTGAGTATTTTGAAGTTATAAAAAGGTGCAACATATTTCAATAATCCTTTTATAAATCCATGCAATTCAGGCAAACAACGAAGATTTTCTGAAGATCTTCTTTTTGAAATTTTGAGCCATGGATATTTATGGTTCTTCAATCTGATCTGAGTAGGGCCTCAAATGTTTTGAAAATAAATGTCTCTCAAATGGATTAAGCCAAAATGTTAGCTTAGATCCATGAGGACCAAAGCGACAACCTCCGCAGGGGATACTCAAATCCTCCTACGTTTTTAAGGAGTGCTACTCCTGGCTAAAAGATATATCTATGATATCTTAAATTCTGAGAATGCTAAGCAAACAAACCCTAGATCTTTATTGCTTGAATTTACTTAATGAAATGTTCTTCAATAACCTGATATAATCTTTATATGTAGTAAGAAGTCTCTTATAATAAAAAATGGAAGGAGGGCTTCAACATGTCATAATTTATTTGTATGATCAACATCATACACAATCTTCTTAATCATATAAATGCATTCATATGTATTCCTCATGAAATAGGAGATATATCTTGTCATATCAAAGAATTTTAAAATAATATTACTATCAAGACCAAAAATATAATTTGATAGAGTCAATCTCAAATCCCTCATACTTAAGACTCAAAGTTACAAGATATAATCAAAATCAATCTCAGAGCAATTCTTTGTGGAGTTATATTCAAGAAAGATGTTATTCATTAAAAATGTTTACATGATCATGTATATGGTATCCAATGTCCTCTTGATCATATAAGAAGAAAAATATTTTGTAAGAATACAAGAAGAACATTCAGGAACTTCGGCCTTGTGCCCAATTAAGAGATTCAAGCATAAAACTATGAAATGGGTAATAAAAGAAGAAAGAGTGGAGAATATGGAAGTCTTTTCTTTATCAGAATCTTGGTTGTATATTTATGGTTGTAGATTCTTCTTCCTCTGATATTTTACCCTGCCCCTCTGACAATTACGATTGGTGGAACCTTTGTTGAATCCCTTCTTCTCTTTTTAAAAATGAGATCTTCTAACTTCACTTAGGTAGTTAGGGTTTTCCTCTCTTGAATTTCACGTACAATTATTTTCTTGAAGTATTCTATTTACTTAAAGCCTCATTAAGTCCTCATTAATGAACTTACATCATTAATATATGCATATTCAAAAATGGGTTCTTTTCCTTTTAAATAAGCTTTTTATTTTCAAAGTTTAATTAATTTCCTTTTAAAGAGGGAGGATTGTATTTTTATTTTTTTTGATGATAGTCAACTTTTCATCCATGGAAATCACTTCATATGTAATCTTCATCGTCTTATCTTTCCAAATATATAAAATTTTCCCAAATCCATCACTCAGATATCAAGATATGAGCTTGTGAATTTGAGTTGTCACACATGCCCATTAAAATGAAGGTGAATGATAGCTTTTTATTTTTTTGAGAAAATATAGAAACTTTCAACCCTTTAAACATATACCATCATGTCTTCTTCATTCAAAATAGAATTCCGATGGTATAAAAGTTGCTCACGATTAAAGGACATCAAGAGCTCAAGTTATGGCCTCTACAAAATAGTGACTCAACCACCATCGATTGGATGTCTTAGGAAAATCTCAGCCCTTGATTTCAAATTCATTTCTCCTTATTTGGAATTTTTGAATTTTTATTCATAAATATTATCCCACATTCATTGGATGACCCACAAGTCTTCATAGTATACAAAACTAAAGTGTATTGCTCACTTAGTAAGAAACATGAGAAGAAGATTATGGAGTTTAAGGGTTTCGACCTCCCATAGAAAATTTATTAAATAATAATATTTTGATCAGAATTATATTCCAAACAAGCCCGATTAGCATGTGAATCATGATTCAACCATTCAAAATTCACCACATGTCATCACCTAATAGGATAATAATTTTCTACATGTACCTAATATTCTGCCATACATCTCAAATTATATGCTGCCACATGTCTCCAAGTTGAGTTGCCATTTATCATAGTCTTAGGCTGCTAAATAGTAATCTTCCATGTGGTACCATTCACACACTTTCATGTGTAAGAATTTTGTTGGTGACATGTTTCCTAATCTTTTTGGCCCATGGTTTAAATGACAAAGACATTTTTATAATGGTTAAGTATGGGAGAACATGTGAAAAGGTAAGTGAAGGGAAAATTTTAGAGACCAAAGTTAGAGGTAGTTTGTAGAACATTAGAGACAGGTGGAGTGAGGATGTGAGTCCACAAAGTCCAACAAAATGGAAGGATTGAGGAGTTGGAAATATGAAGCTTGGGAATTCAACTAATTATGGAGTTATGGGGTGGGTAAGTGGGTTAGTGGGTTCATGGGTTGGCGGGGGTGAGGGATGTGAGTCTGCGAGTCCGACAAAGAGATAGTGAAATAGTCTAAGTGTTGAGTGAAAGGGGGATAAGGAATTATGATTAGAGTGGAGTATGGCGGGTTTTTGGGGATGGGAATATGAGGGAAGTGAAGATATGAGTCCGCAAACCCGATGAAATCACAAAGAATATTATAAGTGTTGGCGTTGAGTGAGGGAGGTAGGAGAGAGTGAGTCAGGAGAAAGGGTTCCTGATTGGGAATAAGAGGTGAGGGAGTGTATGTTATGGTGAGTCTTCCAATACTCAGCTAAGAATAATAAAATTAATGGTTTTAGGTGAAAAAATGAGAAGAAGTCATGAGTTTTGGACCACAAAATTGAAAGAGACCAGAGTCTTGGAATTTGAAAAATTATATTTGTTTGGAACAAAATATATTTATTTCACATGGAAGAAGGGTGTTTTTATATCTTAAACACAAACCTGGAAATCTTACAGGCACTCTGAGGCTCAGATTTTGAATCAGAAAAATGCATGGTGAAGCTAAATAGAGGGCTGGCATGCAGTGAACTTGTTCTAAAACAATTCTTCTTTTTGATATCATTTTTTATGAATTCAAGAGAAGAAAATATGAATGACAAATTTTTGTCAACATGTTTTAGAATCCTAACCATGATAAGGTCTATCATACAACAGACTCGGGACTCAGGAGGTGCCAACTCTAGAAGAGCATGACCTATAGTTTCACTCATTCCCCGTTCTGTCCCCTTGAGGAAGTGTGCCTTCTCTTCTCAACTACAGTCCTTCATGCCTTTTCTTCCCTAGGAGCTTCTCTGATGGAAGCCATACATGAAGTCTCATATCCATGTACTTGTAGCTTGGAACCTTGGGAATCAATTCCCAACAATTCTCTCACTTGGAAAGAATTCTCATAGGCATGACAACCCACCTCTTCAGTATCCAATGCATTATCAGCCCACCTCTTTAGTCTAGTTCCAAATCTTTCCATGGTACACGTATAGATAATGACACCGTGAAGGTACATATGACAATAATGTGATGGTGAGGTGAGAATGAAATGATGGAATAATGGGAAAATAAACTAAGTATCAGTGGATATTGGCCACCCTGTCCAAATGGTTTCCTAAGTGTCCATTTTTTGTATTTCCAACCACACGTTCTTCTTTAGTGCTTTGTAATTTGCTGGGTTCTACACTTTTGTGGCTGTTTAGAGCCCCACACATCCTCAGTGGATCTGAGAAGCTGACCTCTTGCCTAATAATCAAAAACTCGGCTTGTTATTTAATATGTTTCATGTCATCCTGTCTTGGTATTTTTGTACTTCTATGGCCGTTTTGGGGCCCTTAACACTATTTATTTTGGCTCACCACAATCATTGTAGGCAATTGAGGAGTTTGATAGGCGAGAATATCTATTTATCTGAAAGACTAGCAACTCCAATGATCCTATCCTGCAGTAAAAGGGTTGCTTATGCAAGCATTACGACCCTTGGAAGTTGAGGTACCAAATTACCAACTTACCCATAGAGGCCCACATGACTTTTGGCGTTTCACCTTCTAGGTTAGAGTTTTTGGATGTCTAGGGTTTTAGCAGCATTCATGAGTAATATCAAAAAGGCCTCTGGAGCCTCAACAGAATCATACCTTTCGAGGATGGATGCGCGTAGCATCCGTATCTCTTCTCGAGATAGCTACCACCACATTCGGTAAGTGTTTTGATTATCTTGATTTCTGATTTTAAACCCTATATTTCATTATTTAATAGAAGATAATTTTTCACTAGAGTATTTGTGTTGATGCCCCAATATCTCTGCGTGTTATTGTATTCCAATATGTTTAGTGATTCGTTCCTCCTAAATATGAATCAGTAATGAACTAAGCCTCCCAAACTTATGTGCATGTTCCCAAAATGGCACTTGTCATGCTAGGAACTATATGGGTCCCCCACATGGAACCACCACATGGTGATACATTCCCTCCTAGAGACTTAGGATAAAATGAATATCCCAACTTTAGACTTCCAGACTTTAGGAATGTTAATAAAATATTCCTTTTTGTCTTAATATCCATAGCTTATCCCTTTTCCTGGACTCTTATTCCTTTTCCCCATTCTGAGTAAGTTATTTATCCATACTATTTTACATGGTTGGTCTACAATGGTGATGTGTTTTCATTAAAAATTTGAGTGTGATTACATTTTACAAAGATGGGATCCCTCTTCTTGCTTTAGCCTTTCTCTCTAGCCTAATGAAACACCAGGCACTCTGGCCTCAAAATGCATACATACAAAGACACTATTTAAACTTCTATCATGTCTCACCAGCCTATATGTACAATGACATTATATTTACAATTGGGGTTAAAACCCCAAGTGATATTACACTCATCAACTTTGGATTTCTGTAGAAAGTCATAGATTGAGATGGCCTCTTCTGAAGGCAATTCAGTATCTAGGAAATCATGTGAATGCAGTCAACAACCCATTTAGTGAGGAAATGGAGTAGATCCTCCATATGAGTAATGAGTTGATTCGAGTATCAAGTAATCTTGATAGAATTTTAAGATCAGCAATGTCGATTATGAAGTGAAGTAGCATGAGATCTAGCAAAATTCATTATCCTTAGGATAGGAGTACCACCAGGGATTGAAAGACCCATGGGATCCATTTGTAAATGAAGAAATCATATTGATAGGAGAAATGTTCATAGAAGGAGGTGGTGGGGAAAGAGGGAATGTTCCCATGTGAAGAGTATTTGAACATCCTCGCACCAACACTCATGTAGTACTTCTCACTAACAAAGGGTAAATTACATCTTGCATTGGATCCAAGACCTGGGGTGAAGAAAACAAGATGATCGATTGTAACTATTTTCCCTTGACAAGGGAAGTGTAAGACCCTAAATCTGGATGAAAATGAAGTAGTCATCGCATAGAAACAAATGTGCCTAAGTAACAAATTATGCTCAAGAGGTTCATCAAGTACCTCCACGACCACCAAGAAAGTATTACCACCTAACTTTCGATGGAAATGTTGATTATCACATGGGGATGGAACATATATCCATCAAATTATTTCAACAATGTTACCGGATATATCACGGTTGGAGGGGTCGAGGGGCCTGACATGAGTACAAGCATAATATAAGTGAGGCTCCTTCATCAATCAAAGTGTGAAGGATATTTTTTCTCCATCATTCTTAATTTGGTCTAGAAAGCAATTTGATAGGAAATCCTATATGATGAACTTGATCAAAATCAAAGGTTATCAAAATTGACTTTGATGGATCAACCCCTCCTATTGCAGAAAACAAGGATTTCTGCTGTGTTGGGTAACTTTGGAGGAACTCAAGTGCAGACATGGAAAATGGTGCCTGGGTGAAGTCTTCCACAATATTGTAATGCAAGGCGGACCAGCATTAGATGGCATGTCATTGAAAGAATTACTTTTAAGGAGAGTAGTGGAGTCAAAGTATTCTTCTTGATCTTAAGAGAGTACCGGGATGGGAAGAAGATGTTAGCTTTGGCACAAAGATAATGAGTAGGATCAAAATTGTCTTAGTTCTTTGCTCAATTTTGCAGATTGATCATCTAGTCACAAATGAAAATTAAAGAATTTGAGGATGACCCATCATACTAAGGGGTACCTTCCATGCATCCCTTGTGGAGGGGTAGGATTTATTGCAACCATGTGTTGAGGTTAAGGATAGAAAGGATGATTTAGTACAATAGGTTTTCAGGGGGCATGTTGTTGTTCTAAATAACAATGGATTTCATCCTTTCGACGACACTAATTGGTAGGATGTTCCTCCCCAAAAATAATGTAGGGGAATGGAATCTTCTTCTTCTCTTTTTGTTCTCTCCCTCTTTTGATTTTTGGAGTGGGGCCAGTCTCTTGCTTGATGTTGGGAATTTTTCTTTTATTCCCTATTCTTCTTTCATCTAGGTTGTTGAAGATTCTTACATTTGCGTGGATTACCAAAATTCCTCGGAGGTGTAGTGGACCCTAGGATTTTGAGGCCATAAGCCAGTGCTGGCGATGGGTGTGACAAAATGGAGATTTATTATCCCTGATCTGACTAGTGTATAATTATGGGATACAAAACCACCACATCCTTCGACATAGGTCTTGGGTTTCTAACTTCTTTGGATTTGTGATATTTTAAGAGCAGAGGATAATAATATAAAGTAAAAATTACTTTCGACTAAAGATAAATCAAGTCAAGTATTGAGCACATATAATGAAACTGCTCCTCGGTAGATCCTTACAGCCATATCTCATTGATTGAAATGATAGGTGATAAGAGGACTTGTAAACCATTCAATTCAAATTTATCTAGAGATATAAGTCTTGATCATCCTGCATCTATATATCCACTCCATGTATATGATAAAATGTAATTGAAGTGATATCTGTATGATGATGACAAAACTTCATTTCTATCTCATATTGGATGGGAAATTGGTAATGCATTAGAAAATCCATCGCCAAGTCATTAAAACTATTTAAGGAATAACCCATTAATTTTATATACCATTTGGAGACAATTTCGGCCATGGATCTTTAGAAAAGACACAACCTCATGCTATCATCCATCAAAGAGTGGATGAACAAAATGATATACCATTATGTGTATGGAGGGTCTTCTCTCAGTTCCATTGAATTTGGGCATCCTAATGGTACCTACATGAATGATGTCCATGAAGGGTTATCCTTAGGAGAGAATAAAGGTCATTTATCAGAAGCACAAAAATCCCGGGGAAAGTATCTTGTGCAAGGAAGGAAGCGTTATGCAGAAGAATGAATATTAGGAGGAAGATGACATTCTTGAAGTCCTAGATAAACCTTGCACCCCCCTTATGTTTGTGGTGTCAGAGGGATGTAGTGTTCTAGAAGGGTAAGTCCCCCCAAGGATAGAGGAAATCCTAGGAGCATGGATTCTCTAAGGACTAGATGTTCCCTTGAGGGGATTTCCCCCAAGGGTATGTGTATACCCTAAAGGAAACATGTTCTTGAAACTAGTCCCAGGGAATAATACCCATGAGCGGATGTGTGGATAAATGGATAGCCTCCCCATTATGCAAAGCTACCCCCATGGAAAATGTGCTAACCCACGAGAAATCAAATCCTCTCCACACATTACTACCCCCATATTGACTAGGGACAAACCCAAAACCACTACAAATATTCCACCCAAAGAAAGGAAAAACAACACCCACTTTCGATAATGCTAGGCCACTCATAGGAATGGTGAAGTTCGAAGGAATTCCACCCCTAATGATAAAACCAAGGATTCCCCCCCCACTATAAATATTTCCATATGTGGGCATCGAAACTGATGGGATGGGCTTCGGAATGCTAGGTATATTGATGGACAAGAAAGAGGACATAAATGATCTCGCCCAAATAGAGAACCCTATAGGAAACAGACATGGATGGTATGAGTCAATGGAAATCCTTAAGGATGAAGAAGTGGCCATCTAGCTAGGATTCCCAGTCCACTCCTTCTTAGAAGTTGATAGGCTCCAACCAAACTACAAAATGTTGGGTCCCAACACTTGGCAGGTGTGAGATGTTGAACAAATAAAAGAGTTCATTAAAAGTTCCCTTACAGACAGAATAAAGAGCATGCAAGTTAGTCAAATGAAAGTTAGAGATTTAGGTGGGAGGACTTTTTAGCAGTTCTCCTTCAACCAAACCCCAAGTCTCCTCAAACCAAATAGGAGTCTTCAAATTCATTAATTCCCTTATATCTACTTGCGGCAAGGAGGGAGTGGTGTAAGTGAATTTGGATTTAGTTCTTGTGTCGATGGGATTCAGTCACATTGAGATTCAGCCACCCTGATGAAAATAATTTATGAAAATAAAAGACACAATTCAACTACAAAGATAAGCGTGAGCTTCGAAACAAAGATCACACCCCTAACAAATCTAGTACAACAATAAGCAAACCAATGGCTCAATGGGGCCTTCTGGAAACCAACCCTTTTAGGGAGATGAAGTCCCACAATATTAGATAGTGAAGGTATAAGGAGTAGTTATGATGAACTGGCAGAATATCCCTAACCGATGCAAGTACCCTTTATTAAAAAGTGAAAATAATTTATGAAAATAAAAACACAATTCAACCTAAGACCGACGTAGACTCAGAAACAAAGATCACACCCCTAACAAATCTAGTACAACAATAAGCAAACCAATGGCTCAATGGGGCCTTCTGGAAACCAACCCTTTTAGGGAGATGAAGTCCCCACAATATTAGATAGTGAAGGTATAAGGAGTAGTTATGATGAACTACATGAAACAATCCTAACCGATGCAAGTACCCTTTATTAAAACAAGCACCCTCGAGGGGAACTAAGACCATGAACGAACGTCTGGCTTATGTACTATAAGCACGTCCCACCTGTAGTCACCTCTTTAGGCTATCTATAAATGGTCACTAAGGATACCACCTCAAAATCAATGACCGGACGAATAGTCGTAGGTCCAACCACATGTAAGGGAAGGGTAACTAAACCTGAAGCTTCAGAAGAGTTACTTCTCACAGAGGTGTGGGACCAACAAAACCCCAATATACTTAGTAATCAAAGTGATTTTGCAAATAAAAAATAAGCAAGAAGGGGTAATGATCTGTAAACTACCATGGATATTCCACTGGAATAGTTCGTCACAATAGATCTAACAAAATATTGAAAATATTTATTATTAATGTTATTTGTCCTTTAGATCTATAAACTATTTACTTACTGATTTTATGCTTATGCATGAAATAGTTAAAATGTGAAAAATAGAGAACAATAAAATACAATCACATTGTCTAGAAATAAACACAATATATGACTTGGGAAACCTAATACGGAAAAAAACCTAGCTAGAAGGTGAGGTTGCTCTGCTTCCTTTTCTCTGGTATAGAAATGATGCAAGTACAAAGAAAGAAGTACTCTCTGCGGAGTTTACTTTGACCTATGGCCTATATGGTTGCTACAAAATCTATTCTCCTTTGTTATGCTCACATAGAACCACTCTCATATGTTTTTCTCAGCTATGGAACAAGATACACTGAAAAATAATGGAACCCCTTCTCTTCCTAGTGGCCCGATATTTAACATAGCTCGATATCCATCTAGGGGTAGGTTTTTGACTTCCTCAACCCTTAGTTGTGATATGGTTTTGGACCTTATATATATTCTTGAAATTAAATATGTGGATAGTTTCATA
>SNQJ01S0275920.1:735-11446 GCA_010110895.2 Picea sitchensis | reverse complement strand
CTGAATCACTCCTCACTCAAAACATGCATGAACACATTTAGATGGACAAGGCTTTCAACCACAAATGTTCAGAGAGTTTACAAGTAAATGGATGTGTGGAGAAATAACTATTATACCAGCAGAATCATATATAAAACATATATGAATGGCCAATTACAATAATCACATAAATACTTGCAAAGTTTAATTTATGAATGCAATGATAAGATGACAGTTATCAGGCATAAATAAACATAACAGCATGAATATAATATCCAGGTGCAAGAACAAAATAGGTAAGAAGATGAAATCTGAACAAGTTATGGCAAAAGAAGCTTGTATTACTCAATATGAAAATGAGAAGTTTGAGTTTACAAGAATGTGAAAAAGTCTCCAAAGTCGAATCTTCAGCCTCAAGGACTGAATTTCCCCCCCTTTGTTCATCAAATGTTCTTGGCTTTATAGTATTTACAAACAGTTTCAAGATCCTCAAAAGATGGATCTGATAACCTCTTCTCCTATCTCAAATTCGAATTTGTGAGGTGGCTGGAAAAGACAGAAATTTCTGGAAATATTCTTCTCAAAGATTTACCCATATCTCTCAAACCAAAAACATTGTGTAAAAACTGGAAGAGGCTTTTGTATATTGGTTTGTTGTGAGAAAAAAACCTCTCTCATTTTTTTGAGATTCGTTTTCAGCTTCCTAGGATCTGCATTTCAAAAACATGTGTCAAACAGGGAAATTCTGAGATCTGAAAATTAGGGCTTAGAGATGAATTCGAATCTCCAAATCTATGACACTTGTAGGACAAATGAGAGAGATTATTGTTCTTTGATGTGTTAGTAACAAAAACCTCCTCCCGTTTCTCAAAAAGATTCTTCAGTCGTTCAGAATCATCATTTGAAAATGATGACTCAGCGCAGTAAAAACCCAGAATTTCTACACTTTCAGTGGCTTAGAAGCCAACCTGAGTTTTGACTTTTTTGAAGGGAAAACCAAATCAAATGTTTTTCAAACTTTATTACAAACCTAAGGCTCTAAAGTATGAACCTTAAAAACTTTAGAAATGTATTTTTCAATGACTTCCTATCACCTAAAATAAACAAATTTGACTGTGTTATTTGAGGAGATAACATAATCTATGGATAATTTTAAGAATGGAAATTTATCTCAAAATGTAGAAATCTTGGCTAATCTTAATAGTTAATATGCAAACTATAAAATGTTTAGAGATAATTTTGTAAAAATATTCAAGTTTCTAAAGATTTTATATAGTTTCTATAAAATTTGGACTATTTCTTAGGTTAAAAAATTATTTTATTAAATTTGGGCGAATCATTTTTAGAAAAAAAATAAAAAAATAAAATTGGCCAATCACTTTTAGAAAAAACCATAAAAATATAACACCTAAAAGTTTTTATGATATAATCATTTATCATAATGAAATTTGATAAACAATAATACTAAAATGTAAAGATAACAAGTTAAAAAAAAATCTCATAGAATATCATGTGTATTAAATTCAAAATTGATATAAAATTTAAAAGATAATCACAGTTTGAATAATCATTATTATTTTCCAAATAGAAAAGTCAATTATTTATTTTGGTATAGGATAGTCCTTAAACAAAAGTTTCCTTAAATTGAACATTCTAATGATTTAAGAATTTTAAAATCTTTTTCACATCCTAATGATTTAATAATTTTAAAAAAAAATTCACAATTTATTACAATGAGATATAAATTTAAAAAAAAATTCACAAATTTATTACATAGGAAGATTTTTTTTTTTTTTATAAAATGANTTAATTTATCTATAATAATGTATTTATATCTTAATTTATTTTATTTTATTTTTAGTAAAAAAAAAAACTTATATTAATATAATATAAAAAGGTCTTTTACAATATCACAGAGCTTTATAAAGTTTTGGTCACAAAAATCTCCAAAAAGTCAAAGGATACTTAATCCTTACATGGATAAACTATTATGTTTTTATGTACTATTTTCATACAACAAAAAGAAACATATCTATCACCCTTGCATCTAAAAGCTTTATCATAAAGAATTCTTTCAAATATTTTTTAGCTTTCTTCATTGTCCCCTGCAACATATAAACCATCTTCATCCAGTGTTAGAGCTTCCTTAGATAGTTGGTACGCTTCCTTGTTAAAAACTTTGTATATATGTTGTGCTTTTAGCTATTGAAACTTTCTGCTCAAATCACGGATTTTCTCCATCCAAGGTTGTAGAGAGACTACCTGAAGATTGTTATCATTTGTAAACCAATCAATAATAACTTTAGAATCACCCACAAACTGTAATCTTGTTATCTTTTTAAAGCAAGAAAAATATAAAATACACCACAAAAGCAAGCAGTTCTCCCCTAGTGTTAGTCCCTTTGCCACAATTCATCTTTATTCTGAAAGTTCCTTCAATGGGACATTTTAAAACAGCTATGGCCCCACATTTTGCCCCCATGTCTTGTGAAACACTATAAAAAAAACCATTGCCATATCCCAGTCAAGTAAAAGAGGCCTTTCTACCCTGCAAACCTTAGAGGAGGTTGACCTTTTAAATTCTCCCATATCCTGAAAAATCATGTTGCAAACTCTACTCAGATTCGGCGTCTTGTCCTCAAAGATAACCGGATTTCTAAGTTTCCACACCTCCCAGCAGATGAAACATGGGAATTATTTCCAACTTTCTTCCTTTCTTATCCATATTTGTGAGCATCCATCAATCTGATCACCCTCCCAACAAGCCGAAAGTTTTAAAGCCTTTTTAATATTAGCCCAAATCTTTTTGGTAAAACTACATTTCACAAAAAGATGAAGTACATTTTCCTCAACATTCCCATAGAGAGCACAACTGCTAGGCCCATTGAAACCTATTTTGATCAGATTCTCCCAGGTAAGGATTCTATTTTCAAGCATAAGCCAAATAAAAAGTTTGACTTTTAGTGGGAGTTGCCAAATCCATAGTTCTACATATCAGAAATTTTGTTCCACCTCCACAGTTTCCATCATTTGAACTTCTTAAGCTTTTTTTTCACTTACATGTCCACCTTTTGTATCCCAAGACCATAATAATTTGTCTTTATCACTATTAAGTTCAAACCCCGAACCTATAATCCCCTTTAAAAAAAGGTTCCATTCCTCTCTTAGTTCCCCATCCAGCCCCAACAACTCAACCTTTTTCCAGCTAGTGTGTCTTCTTTTCTCCATGCTACCTGTCCCCGATTATGCCAGAAATTCTATACCTTTTTTCCTTCAGAATAGAAATAAGGTTCCTGGAAATCTTGTAGTAAGTATGAGACTCAATCAATGGATCAACTCCAATTCTAATATCCATCCCATTTCCAGGTTTCCACACCAGCCAATCTGTTAAGATATCTAAAGAAGAGGTTAGTGCTCTCCAAATATTTGAAGCACCATTCCAATTTTTCTTACCTTCTCTGAACCACTCAATGACAGTTTTCTTCTTGATGTATTGTTTAATTACCACCTCATGCCACAAGCCAGGTATCATGAGACACCTCCACGAGTTTTTTTCCGCTAAGGCTTTCCCAAAAGAAAAGATATTTTTGATACCCCAACCAACATCTTTTTTAGGTTTTTCTATCTTTTTCCAATTGATCAGATGCATTCCTTCTTTTAGTTTTTTTCCAGTCCATAAGAAGATAAAAATTCTCTTTTTGATATTGTTGAGTATACCTTTAGGTATTTTTTCAACAAAAAACCAATACAAAGGAATGCTTTCAAGTACAACTTTTACAAGTGTCACCCTTCCCCCTAAAGTAAGCCATCTATGGCTCCAATTTGATATTTTTTTTTTAAATTTATTTTCCATCCATTGCTAGTCAACCTTAGTATAGCAGTTGGGTTTTAAAAAACAACCAAGGTACTTAAAACCAACTTCTATTGGTTTTGCTTCAAAGGGCATTATCTCCTTCAATAGAGCCAGATCCTCAGCTTTCCAACCTGCTTCAAGAAAAGATGATTTGTGTGGAGTAAAATCCATCCATGTCGCCTTGCAGAAAAAGTCCATCACCTCCTTAAAAAAATTCCATTCCAAAATGTTTCCACTCCCAAACAGAATGACATCGTCCACAAACATCGGATGGGTAATATTTAGGCCTCTTGCCACAATTATTCCTTCTATATTATTTTCCCTAACTTGCTCATGTATATCTCTACTAAGCCCTTCTACCACCAACAATAAGAGTAAAGGGGATAAGGGGCATCCTTGTCTTAATCCCCTTTTACTCTTAAAGAAATGGGTAGGCCTACCATTTATCAGTGCAACAAAATTTGCAGATGTCACACACCCTAAAATACAATCTGTAGCTTCAAGACTTAATCCCACCTAAAGAAAAACAAGTCTAAGAAAACCCCAGTCCACTCTATCATAGGCCCTTATCAGATCCAGTTTTAGAACCAATTCTTTAAAATTATTTACCTTGAAACTGTGTAAGACTTCCTGAACTACACCTATAGAATCACTAATTTGTCTTCCCTCAAGAAAGCCAAATTGTTCCTTAGAAATTCTGAAAGATAGACAGGATTTAATTCGAGCAACAATAATTTTATTGATTATCTTATACACCAAGTTACATAAATAAATAGGTCTAAACACTCCAAAGGAGTCTGGTTTCTCACTCTTGCATATGAGAGAAAGAAAAGTAGCATTCAGAGCACCACTAACCCTACCTTCTCTCCTGGTCTCTTCAACCATCTCTAAAATATCATTTCCCAATAGATCAAATAAATCCAGGAAAAATTCTATAGTCTAGCCATCCGGCCCAAGACTTTTTGAGGCACTAAACCCTTTAAGTGTGGACAAAATTTCTGCCAAAGTTACAGAATCAACCACTCTACATCCTTCTTCCTCTGAGAACATTCTAGGGTAATTTCTTAAGACTGCTAACTAATCAGTAATATAAAGATTTTCATGTGCCTTGAAAGTATTTTGAAAGAAACCAACTGCTTCCTTATGTAGTTCATGATTACAATTAATCATAGTTCCATATTCCTTTGTAATATCCCAAATAGTATTTATATGTTTTATGGAGTTGGCATATGCATGGAAAAACTTAGTATTTCTATCTCTTGAAGCCAGTCAGTTTAATCTACTCTTTTGCCTCCATGTCTCTTCTTCCTGTCTCAAAAGCATCAATTTCCTATTTTCTTTTTCTAGTACCAACACATTATCTTCCTCCTTCTCAAAACCCTCTGGATAATGTGTGTACAAAGTATCCAATTCCCTTTCAATCTTTGCCAATTCTTCCTTTGCTGCCATTTTTTTCTTTCTTTCCCATTTTATTACCAAAGACTTAAGTACCTTTATCTTTTTTACCAGGGAATCCATAGAAGTTAAAGTCTCATTCCCCAATAGGCCATTCCAACTTGTTCTCACTAGATTTACAAAATTTGGTTCTTCAAGCCAAACTGAATTAAATTTAAAAGGATAACCAATCTGTCCTGTATCATTTTCCAAGTGCAGAATAACCAGCATGTGATCAGATATCTTTGTATTACAAACCCAAGTTATGTATCTTAAACCTGACAGCGCTAGATCCTCAAAGATCAAAAAGCGATCTAATCTCTTAGCAATATAATTATGTCCTCTTCTTCCATTACGCCAAGTAGGGAGAAATTTTAAGGGCTCCACAACCACCAGTCCCTCAACTTGAATCAATTGATTAAAATAGAGTTGTAAAGGATTAGCTCTAACATGGGCTCCCCACAATTCTCTATTTGAGGTAGTAAAATTTAGGTCTCCTCCTAATATCAGATTTTGTTCTTTGAGAATCCCATCCCTTCTAATGTTTTCCCAAAACACCTCTTTTTCAGCATAAGGACCATAACAATTTATCACTTCCAATCTTTTATTTAAATCTTTCACAACTCCATCCAGCAATATCCCTGCAGGAGTCAAGAAAGCATAACCGTCAGCCTTTCTTGGATTCCAGGCAGTTAGCAGACCTCCAGAAAGTCCTGTAGAGTCCACTCCACAAAAATACCAATTAGGAAGGAGCTTCACAAACAGTTCTCTCGCTTTTTCTTCGCAAACCATAGTCTCTTGTATTAGCAGAACATCCGTTTTTTCTGAATCTAAGAACCTTTCGAGAGCTAAGAATTTCAAGGTGACCCCCACTCCCCTGACATTCAGAGTAGAAACTATCATTTTCTAACCCTAGCTAGGGATCTCTGTGATCTAAGCACCCTCAGACCTTCACTCATCAAAACACTAAGGGAAACACAATTTTCCTTCTCTTGCACTAATTTTCTCGCACTTCTAGTTTTTAGTGGTGAGAAACCGTTCTCCAGACCGCCACACAATGCTTCCTTAAAAAAAACAGCTTCTCCCCTTAAGGTTTGAGAAGGCTAATACCTACCCATCTCCCCCTTCCCTAACTTTGCTAAATTCTTTGGGACAGGTTCCCCCCCATCATAAATCGACAAAGGTGCGCTATTTAAAATATCTCTGTATGACAGAATAAAGTTTATAATCGAATCATCAATTTTAGAAAGAATACTTGGATCCTGTAAGCATAAAGAAATCCGTGAGACTGAATTTCCTACTGCCACATCCTAAAAAGTTCCCAAAGGAAACATCACTGGTGACACTCGCAACCCTCAGGTTGGCGTCAACAGGATCTTTCTCCTTCCTCTGGCCCGAAGAACTATAAAACGGTTCTTCTATTTCCCTTTCGGGAAATCTGCACCCACAACAAATTCTCGCTGGATCCCCTCTTTGCACTTGGGAGATCGGATTTTTCACTTTCGCGAATCTATTGGTCAAGCGCCCTATCTCCAGATCTCTGAAACCCGAAAAAAGTCAACGTTGACCCTTCCTCCTTCTCTTTCGGACTTTTCCTTATTGCAATTTCGGCGGTCACGGTGTCAAGCAACTTGTTCCCGTGATTCCCGAAACCCGATATTCTGAATTTCCGACGCGCTCAAAAGGTTGACTTTTCAACGCCCCTTTACTCCATCGGGACTTCGGACTTCACAATATCGCGAATCCAACTGCAGTGTTTTCGAAACTTCACTCTCCGAAACCCCGAAATAGCGTGCCACCTGTCCACCTTGCTGACTCCTATGGTCCCACACCGTTCTCTTGGCCTTCAGGACTTCGCGGTTCGGTATATCGCGATTCCCGTTGCAAGGTTTACGGGACTTCAACCTACGAAACCCCGATATAGAAATCCACATGTAAATCCAACGACCCTTGTGGCTCGGATCTACGATCCTACTCCTTCTGAGCTTTAGAACCTTTAGAGATACTCATGGTAACTCCCCTCCTCCTCCGTTAGATCTGACGGCTCATGGGACTTCGCGAATTCTCTTCAGAGAATTCTGACCATCCGTCCTTCCTCTGAGAACTTCTACACAAGTATCCAAGGTGTTTTTCTCCACAGAACTCGTCCTCTTGTGGTCCCTCGTCACTATGTCTTATTTCGAATCCTTCTGAACTTTCCACGACTCTGTGTCTTTTAGAAAAACCCTTGCACGCACTCCTTGCAGCAGACCCTCAAACACTTTCAAGTGCTTGACTTCTTCGACTCCGCGCACACTTGCAGCAACAGTCTCTAAATCCTTCACTCAGGTTCGCAACCCTGAGACCTCACTCAGCCTGCGCACTCTTTGCATGGCTCTTGTGCCCAACTGCACTTCTGTGGAAATGAGAAAAAAATCTATCTCTCCTGAGCTTTCTGAGACAAACCTCTGAACCTCTTGTCAACGCACTCCTTGCTGACAATTCAACTGCACTCCTTGTAGGAACTCTTTCTCAAATAGAGAAACAATTGAAACTCATTTCCCTTACTCTCTCTCTCTCTCTCAGATTTCAGAAATTCAACAAGAAATCATTCATACATAGCATAAAAGAAATTGCATGACAGAAAGAGTAAAACATTCATGAGCATAACATTCAAAGATGCATACACAGAGAATATATGAACACCATGAGTTTGAATCACAACTTTCTTGTATTAATTCAGAACTTCTATACATGGAGTCTGCTACCCAGCTCTCTGCTTCTCTTCTATGCTCTTCTCTAATAATGTTACAATGTACAATGAGGGTGTCTATATCCTGTTTCCCTCTTGCGCTCTAAAACTGTCTAATCTACACATTCAATTCTACCTACTTGCATTAACTACCATAAATTCCTTCTATCTACTAAGGACGAGAGCAATTCGCTCAAGGTCCATCTACATTATACAAGTGCGCCTCCACTTGATTTTCATTAATGGTTCAAGATATTTCAAAATTTGTGCTGGGTTATTTTCGAGCTGTCTGTTGTCTCCGCACTGGCTCACTTGAGGCTTGGAAATTTTCATGGGCTCCTGTCCATGAGCTCGTGCACGGTGTGTCCATGCCTCTGGATCTCTGCTTCGCTCTCCCAGTTGGCATCTTCAACTGGATGGCCCTTCCATTTGACCAAATACTCAAAGTATTGCTTTCACCTGGTCCTCTTGCTCACTCTTTTGTCCAGTATGCACTCCATCTGCGGCTTATCTACAACTGGCATCTGTTTTGTCCACTGGATCACTGGCTGCTCATTACCTGTCCCTACTTCCTTAGCTTTCTATGGGTAAAAATCTGAGATATTGAATATCGGAGAAATTCCGATCCCATCAGGTAATTCAATCTCCTAAGCATTCGCCCCAAATTTCTTTAAGACCTTACATGGTCCGATTTTCTTCATCTTCAGTTTATTATATGTTCCTCTCGGGAACCTTTCCTTCCTCAAATGTGCCAGAATCAAGTCACCAACCTCAAACTGAAGTTGTCTCCTGTGTTGATTTGCTCTTCGTTTATACTCCTGGTTCGAACTCTGCAGTCGCTCCTTCACCTGGTTGTGAAGTTCTTTCATCGCCTCTGCGAATTTTTCTGCACTAGCGCTCCTAGTTCCAATCTGTTCTGAATCCCTCAATTCAGAAATTCCTCTCGGCTTCATGCCATAGACAACCTGAAATGGACTCTACCCTGTTCTCCTGTTAACTGAGTCGTTATAAGCAAATTCTGCCTGTGGTAATATGTTGTCCCATTGGCGGTGGTGTTCTGTCACCAGGCTTCTCAGCAAGTCTCCCAGACTTCTGTTTACCACTTCTGTCTGTCCATCCATCTGAGGATGATAAGCCGAACTAAATGACAAGTTAGTTCCCAGCTTCTTCCATAACGTCCTCCAAAAGTGTCCTATGAACTTGGTGTCTCTATCCGAAACTATGCTTCTTGGTAAGCCATGAAGTCAAATGACTTCTTTGAAAAACGGGTTCACAATGTGAGTTGCGTCACTGGTCTTCTGACATGGAATGAAGTGTGCCATCTTGGAAAATCTATCCACCACCACAAAGATTGAATTAGAACCTCTTTGTGTTCTTGGCAACCCCAATATGAAATACATGTTGATTGCATCCCACGGCCTCTCTGGTATGGCAATGGTTGATAGAATCCCGCATTCTGTGTTCTCCCCTTCGAATGCTGGCAAATTCTACATCTGTCCACGAATCTCTTGACGTTTGCTTGCATTCCCGGCCAAAAATATGATTCATTTAATTTTGCGAACGTCTTGTCATGACCAAAGTGCCCGGCCAATCCTCCACTGTGTTTCTCCTTCAGCAAATTCTCCCTCATGGAGCATTTCGGAATACACAGTTGATTACCCTTAAACAGTAATCCTTCCTGGATCATGTATTCTACCCACTGGCTTCTATCTCTAAGAATTGGATTCTCAGCTGCTTCGTATGCCTCCTGAAAATATGGATCATCTATGTACATGTTCCTGAGATCATCAAAACCTAACGTTTTGACTCTGAACTCCTGCAATAGAAAACACTTCCTGCTCAAAGCATCAACAACTTTGTTAGCAGTACCAGAAATATGTTTAATCACAAAAGTGAAATTCTTCATATACTCAACCCATTTAACATGTCTCTGATTCAACTTTTCCTGTTGAGTCACAAACTGTAGTGCATGATTGTCACTGTATAAGACAAACTCCTTCGGGATCAAGTAATGCCTCCATTTTTTCAATGCCTGTATGACAGCATAAAAACTCCTTATCATAAGTGGAGTATTTCACTTTTGCTTCATTCATATTTTCGCTGAAATATGCTATTGGCCTATCTTCCTGACTCAAGACTGCCCCTATTGCA
Organism: Picea sitchensis; assembly: GCA_010110895.2. Lineage (NCBI taxonomy): Eukaryota > Viridiplantae > Streptophyta > Pinopsida > Pinales > Pinaceae > Picea > Picea sitchensis. Next base: position 1,298 of record SNQJ01S0275920.1, on the reverse strand, counting down.
AATCCACTTGCATCGCATTTCACTTGAAATGTCTTTCGAAAATCCAGCAACACCAGAACTGGTTGTTCCGTGATCTTCCTCTTCAATAGATTAAAACTCTTCTCAGCCTCTTCTGTCCAGTGAAAAGATTTATGTCTTTTCTTCACTGTATCCATCATTGCTGCGCTAATTCCACTGAAATTCCTGATGAACTTTCGGTAGAAACTAGCCAATCCGTGAAAACTTCTCACCTCGAAGATATTCTTCGATGATGGCCAATTCTTGATTATCTCCACCTTATCTGGATCCATCCTCAACTCATCTGCAGAAATAAAAAATCCCAAGTAAATGAGCTCTGTCTTCATGAATGAGGATTTCTTCATATTTATCAACAGCTTCTCCTGCTGTAGTTTTTGCATTACTGTAGCCAAATGCTTCAGATGCTCTGCCACTGTTTTACTGAAAACCAGTATGTCATCTAAATACACAATGACAAATTTTCCGATGAACTCCCGCAGGACTTCGTTCATCAACCTCATGAAGGTGCTTGGCGCATTTGTTAATCCAAATGGAATAACAAGCCA
>SNQJ01S0275919.1:0-11446 GCA_010110895.2 Picea sitchensis | reverse complement strand
TTTACATGTCTTAGAGAGGGACCTCTTGTAAACTCTCCTTGACCTAGGGGAAGATCCACCCAATAGGAAAATGATCCAGGTGGATATTGGTGGCCACCCACCTATTCCAACTGGTTCCTCGTGTCCATTTTTTGTTCAACACTTTCTTATGTACTGCTTTGTAATTGTGGGTTCTACACTTATGGGGCTATCTGAATCCCCACACATCCTCCAGGTGGATATGGGTGGCCTCTGATCTAATCCAACTAGCTTATTTTGTATGTTTTCATGTAAGCACATCTTGTTCTAATTCTAGGGCCGTTTTGGGGACCTAAACTTTTTCTTTTTGGCTTGCCATAGTAAAAATGTAAACAAAGTAGATTTTGATGGATAAACGTTGAGATCTCAAAAATACCTTTCCAACGGGCTATCACGCACCTAAAACGAAGGTCGTATGCAAAAGTTACGACCCTTGGAAGTTGAGGTACCAAATTACACCAACTTACCCATAGGGCCGACATAACTTTTTGTGTTTCACCTTCTAGGGTTAGGTTTTTGGATGTCTAGGGTTTTGGAATTCATGTGTAATACAAAAAAGGCCTCTAGATCCTCATTGTAATCCATTATGCTCAGAAGGATGCATGTAGCAGTCACATCTCTTCTCAGAGATAGCTACCACCATTCGAGCAAATATTTCAGTTCTACAGTTTTATAGTCTCAACCTATTTCATTATTTAATAGAAGATATTATTCACTGGATATTTGTGTTATTATTCATATCTCTTTGTTTATTTTATCCATTCTGTTAATCAATTCATTCCACTCCTAAATATGGATCAATTCATTCCACTCCTAAATATGGATCACTGGTATCAGAGCGGTCTACTCTTCATTTATTTTTCTTCGTGCATGTCCTCGACAAGATCTAGGTACAAAAAGTTAGAACTCAAACCAATCGATCCATTACATGATCGGTCGCGCTGATATTGACAAAAACCCATGGGGGATGAAAATAAATATGATGGGGTAGGATATCCTATTAAAATGTTTCTCGAGGAATCCCTCACATGACAAAGGAACGAAATGATGGACAACTTCACACAGATCCTTCGATGATTGCCCACAGGAGAAGCATATTCATCAAGCGACCATGCAACCCCCTTCAAGGTACATGTAAATTTTTATATTCCATTATTTGAAGGACTAATATATGCGGATGTTGTAGATAAATGGTTGAATATGTTCAAAGGATCTTTTTCGGTCCACAATTTTTCCAATAGGGAAAATATCACTTTTTCTCTCCTCAAGGTCATTCCCCATGTTAAAGACTGGTGAGATACTTACTCTGAGAAAAGGGCCATGGAGAAATCTACAATGTTCATGGTGGCCCCTACATGGGATTCCTTCTGGGACGCCATTAAATAAAAATACTACCCTGTTGGAAGCTATGAGGACCAATACACCAGATGGACCAGCTTACGTCAATAAAGGGACTAGACAATACCATATTTCACCAATATTTTCCATACCCTATGACCAAATTGGGTATCAAATACTCTAAGCGTCATCTCATGCTCAAATACCGTGGTTGTTTGCATAGATACATTCAATAAAAAATGGATTTCCTGGATATCGCCTCATTGGGCACGGCTTATAGATACCTTGTCAAGATCGAGGATAAATTTAAGCAAAAACAATGAGAGTTTGGATCTACAAACCCCTCACAGCCGAAGCAGGGAAAAGGCAGCCCCAACCCACACAATAAGGGACCAATTCAATATGGCCACCCTTAGGAAAATCCATCCAATCAACAACACAAGAAGGGCAATGAGAAGATGAAGAATGACATGGGAAAATGGTGTGAGTACCATAAAATTCCAAGCAGTCCCTCATGGCCGAGTTGAAGGCTTCTGAGTCAGAGGCCGATTCTGAATCTGAATCAAATCTTGAAGGAAGGAAGCGGATTATCGATGTTGAACCTAGTGCCATTGTCACTACCACAAAATTTTGGCCAAGTGAACCAGAAGAACCAGAGGAAGGGGAATTCCTCTTTCACTCGCAGATGTGGGTCAAGGGGGCTTCGATTCATTTCATCGTCAACAACGGTAGTAAAAAGAACCTAATTTTAGCAAAGGTTGTCAAGCAGCTAGACCTGCCAATGACACTGCACCCGCATCCCTACACCATTGGTTGGCTTCATGAAGGAAGATATCTCCGTGTCAGCTAACAGTGTTGTCTTCCCTACGACATCAAGCCTTTCAAAGATGAGGTACTGTGTAATATTTCTTCCCTGGAAGTTTGTGATGTTATTTTAGGACAATCATATTTGTGGAAGTTTCATTTTGTGTATGATTCTAGAACCCACAGTTTTATTATTACTTTGGGTAGACAATTGTACAGTATCCCATAGGTGGCCCCGCTTACTGCTATTTCTTTAATCTCTGCTAAAAAATGCAGTAAGGTCATTTCACAGACCGAGAAGTTCGTCTTCTTTGTGATTTGTGCTCAAAATAAGTAGAAGGTCATCGCCACATCCATGGCCTCTACACAGTGCCTCTCTTTGCATTAGAATAAAGCGGACAGGATCATGGAATAATACAAAGAAATATTTGCCTCACCTACAGGGGCACTGACACACTGCCAAGTCAAGCATCCAATTGATCTGACCCCCAACGCACCTCTACCTAATGTACCAGTTTATCGATGTTCGTTGATGGAGAATGAAGAAATCAGGCGTCAGATCCAAGAGATTCTTCAAAAGGGGCAGATCATATCCAACTCCTCCCCTTGATGAAGCCCATTTGTACTGGTACAGAAGAAGGATGAGACTTGGCAACTCTACATTAATTACAGATCCTTAAAAAAAATCATAGTCAGAAACCACTACCCCATTCCCAGGATTGATGACCTTCTTGACCAACTCAAGGGGGGAAATTTCTTCAACAATATTGACCTAAAGTCTAGCTACCACCAGGTTCCCATCAAACCAACTGATGTATGGAGGACAACCTTCAAGTCTAAAGAAGGTCTCTACGAATGGCTAGTCATGCCCTTTGGATTAACAAATGCACCAACCACTTTCATATGGTTGATGGATGATGTATTGAGACCCTTCACCAACTCCTTTGTGGTAGTATATTTGGATGACATCCTCATATTCAATAGAATGTGGGAGGAGCACATGCAGTATATTCAACAAGTTTTGAGCACTCTGCGACAGCACTAGCTTTATGCCAACTTGAAAAAATTCTCTTTTGGCATGAACAGGGTCCAATACTTGTGCTAAATTATTGATGAACATGGGGTACATGTTGATCCAGCTAAGATCCAATTCATCCGTGATTGGCTAGCCTTGACCACACTGATCGAGCTTCAGAGCTTCTTGGGGCTAGCTAACTTCTACCGGTGGTTTGTGTTGGGATTCTCCCATATTACATGGGCCCTCAGCCAGGTGACCAAGGGTGGTGGTAGGGACAAGTTCATGTGGGGGAAGGATCAACAACAAGAATTCGATGATCTAAAGCATTGCTTGTGCTCATCTCCAATACTCTCCTCTCCCGATCTGTAGCAACCATTCGAGATTGAGACTGATGCATCTGAATATGTTGTGGGTGCAGTTCTCACTCAACACGAGCACCCTATGGCATACCATAGTGAGACACTCTCCGATATTGTCTGTAAATACCCCACCTATGACAAGGAAATGTATTCCATTTTTCAAGCCTGTCGTCAATGGAAACATTACATTCTGGGGAAAGAGACGATCATACACACTGATCACAAGCCTCTGCAGTTCATACAGACACAGGGGAAATTGCAGAACAACCCATATCAGAAGTGGTCAATCTACCTGCAACAATTCCATCTCAAGATCAATTATAAGACACTTATATCCAATCATGTCACTGACTACCTAAGTTGGCCTCCTATGGCTGCACTCACCACTGTGATCCATTCCTATGGACATGAAGCATCTAAGTGGCCCCAACTTTATCAGCAAGATCCAAACTTCGCCACCACATATCATCTCTTGGGTACATGCGCAACTGTCACTGATTTTCACATTTAGGACAGAGTCTTATGCCACCTGGGCCATCTCTGTGTTCCTACAAGTGAGCGTGCAAAGATGATTTGGGAAGCCCACTACAGTCGGGTGGTAGGACATTTTGGCGTAGAGAAAATTTTGGTCATTCTTTAGTAACATTTTTATTGGCCAAAACTTTGACAGGATGTCAACAAGTATATTAGATATTTCACTTCTTGTGCTATTTCCAAACCAACCATCAAGAAGTAAGTCTTATACACCCCTCTTCCTATTCCTGAGAAGCCTTGGGAATCCATCTCAATAGATTACATGTCTGGTTTTTTGTCCACCAAGCAAGGGAATGACTATGTGTTTGTGGTCATTGATCATTTTTAGAAGATGGCCATCCTCACAGCCTGTAAGAATAATTTTATAGTGGCAGATACTACCAAGATCTTCTTCAAACGAGTGTGGGTCCACTTTGGGATACCACAGACCATCATCTTTGACCAAGACAACAGGTTCCTGAGCACCTTTTGGTCGAGTCTCTGGTCTCTATTGCACACCAAGCTCACAAAATCCACTTCTTTCCAACCCCAAATTGATGGTCAAATAGAGGTCATCAATCAGATGATTATGCACATCCTGCACATGTACAATTATAAACATCCACGTACATGGGACAAGAGTCTCCCATATGTCCAACACAATTACAATAGGGCTCTCCATAGTTCCACCGGCCATATCCCATTTCAGGTGGGTCTAGGATTCCAACCCTTCGGACCCATTTATGTTGCACTTCCTCTTTCCATCGCACTGACAGACTCTTCCCCTGATCAGTCTTCGATCAACAAAGCTACCAGATTCATTGAGTGGATTCAGCACATCTACAAACAGGTCCAAGAGATTTTGCAGAAATCCAATGCTAAGTACAAGCAACAACATGATCAACATAGGGTACCACACTAGTTTCAGGTTGGCGACAAAGTCTGGTTACATTTTCAGAAGGATCATCTCACTGAGCCCCATCGGAAGTTTCGACCACTTCATTATGGGACTTACACTATCACCAAGGTTGTGGGTAGCAATGATTTTGAGCTCAACACTCCACCCTTCTTTGGTATACATCCAGTATTCAATGTGGACCTCCTTGAACCATATTTTCCACCGTTATTGGACACCTATGAGATCACAGAACAACTGACACCAACAGAGCTTAACCCTAACTGCATGGAATAAGCATCCACTGACCAGATAGTAGACACATAGGTCAAGGGCACTTGCCAACAATAGATCCAGCTTTATCGGGTTGTCAAGGCAAGGCAACTCCCACACCAAGGAAAGTGGCTCAGCCAGGGCGAAATCTAGCAGAAGTTTCCTCACCTGATGGGGGAACTCAATGCAATGGAGACCATTTCTTCCTAAGGGGGAAGGATTGATCCGGGTGGATATTGGTGGCCACCCTCCTATTCCAATTGGATCCTTGTGTCTATTTTTTATTCAACACGTTCTTATGTACTTCTTTGTAATTGTGGGTTCTACACTTCTGGGGTTGTATGAAGCCCCACACATCCTCTAGGTGGATATGGGTGGCCTCTTGCCTAATCTAACCGACTTATTTTGTATGTTTTCATGTCATCACATCTTTCTGTACTTCCAGGGCCGTTTTGGGGCCCTAAACGTTGTGTTTTTGGCTCACCACAGTCAAACTGTAGACAAAGTCAGAGTTCAATGACAAAATGTGTATTTCTCTGAAAGCTCTTTCCAACGGGCTATCATGCACCTAAAACAAAGGTCGTATGCAAAAGTTACGATGCTTGGAAGTTGAGGTACCAAATTACACTAACTTACCCATAGGGACCACATAACTTTTGGTGTTTCACCTTCTAGGGTTAGGTTTTTGGATGTCTAGGGTTTTGGAATTCATGAGTAATAGAAAAAAGGCCTCTGGGTCCTCATTGTAATCCATTCTGCTTAGATGGATGCGCGTAGCAGCCACATCTCTTCTTAGAGATAACTACCACCATTCGAGCAAGTGTTTCAGTTCTGCAATTTTATAGTGTTAGCCTATTTCATTATTTAATAGAAGATATTGTTCACTGGATATTTGTGTTATCTTCATATCTCAGTGTTTATTGTATCCAGTCTATTAATCAATTCATTCCGCTCCTAAATCTGGATGAGACACCTCGTCAACCTTGCCATATTTAAGCTTGACAAGTTGCATAGTGCTTTGAGCTGTTAATTTATATAGTGATCTTTAATGCACATGATTATATTCCTTATTTATCGATTGGATTCACTTATCATGATGTTATGACTTGAGATCCTTGGAGTGCGTGCTCATTTTTCTTTGCAGGACCTAGTTGGTGGATAGTTTTGGGAGAACAAGCCTAGCTTGGGATTCCATGGGGCTACAAGCCCACAGATTGGATGTCAGGGGCCCACATGTCGGATGAGAGATATCAGAATTGGATGACCTTGATGATGGCTTGCACAACCTATACCAACCATAAGTTGCTAAATGATTTTCCCAGGCGGGGCAAAATGTTCTACTTTTGAGCTTGACGTCATGATTTTGAGGATAGGGCATGGTGGTGAGGTGCCACTCTTTTGACACATGGACGTTTGAGGAGGAGAAGGGTCTTCACCATGATGAGAGTGATTATATGCTTGAAATGTGGCCTTTGGAGGCCTATCAGTGCTTCTCCAACACCAACGACTTCCTCAAAGTGGAAAAGTGTCCCCTAAAGAGGTGGCGTCCTCCTAAATTAGGGTTTTATTTATGCAAAAAGTGAAATTTTAAGTGAATAGTTTAATATTACTTTATTAAGGGGGAAAGGTTAGGGTTGTTGACCCCTAATCTTTTGTTTTACTCATTGATTTATGGACAAACAATGTTAGCTACATTTCGTATACATAGAGATCATAAGATCTCATTTTAAACATAACTCTGCCTCTTGTGAGAGGCCTTGGTCTGAAATTTGTGCCACACTTGGCTCTTTTCATCTCTTTTGTGCTTGTTTATAGATATCTATTGGTGAATGGTTGGTGGAAGTCTAGCGCTAGCCTTGGATGATTCTTTTATAGGTCTTATGGTGGATTGTCTTGGCATTACTCTTGATCTTGGTATGGTTTTCTACTATTATGCTATCATTTTATTCAAGTCAAGTATTTTTTTGCTAGGAGATAGGTGGAAAGTATAAGGGCATACACCACCACCATAGTCTTCATCATTTTATTCCTTCATCTCATTAATTATACAATGGTTTGATAACAAAATTATAAGGGCATACACCCTCTTAGCTTAAACCCTAGCCTAGAGAAACTTGCCTTGGGAAGTAAAAGGGATTACACCCCCAAGGAGGTAGCTTCTCTAAGATCATTTTTTATTTGACTCCAACAACCCAATAGTAAAGTCACTAATCATACCTTTTTTCATTGGAGAAATAAAGTATTGTATTGGGAAACATGAATTTTAGTCATTTTTACTTCTTGCAAAGTGGATTGTACTCCTTGTGACTTGAGCACCTCAAAGCCACTAGGGAATCCCCATCAAGGGGGTACTTCTTGCTGCTGTTACAAAATTGCATCTTCAGTCACGAGGGCTACAGAAACCTAAATCATTTTCTTGAATAACTTTCTTATCAACCATTGGATTTTGCTCAAAGCTTGCACACTTACTTTCCTTGACCTAGTGCACATTTTGGAAAAGTTTGAGGGGATTTCAGTGGCTGATTTTATTTCTGTAATACATTGAATGTTACAGCCATAAGGATGATATAATTTGTTGAATACAAGTGTTTACAACAACCTTATATTTTGTGCTAGAATATTGGCTTTTCATCTTGAGTTTAGCTAGTCTTTCTCTTGTATTTTATACTTGATCTCTAGCATTTATTGAGCAACTTATACTACTATTTAATTTCTGATATATACTGTTATATATTGCTAAAAATTAGGGACATAAATCTTAACTTGTTGATCCAACTAACATATATCATTGCAAAGTGTGTTTTCTTATATCTCAAGTAGGTACAATCATCCGCAGAAGTACTATACCTTTGGGGAAAAAATTACTTGACTTGCAAGGCATCTCTCCCTACCTTTTATTCCACTTAGAATTGACCTCTAGGGGCTTCACTTCCATTTCAATATACCTCCATCTGAATCCCCCTAGGGTCACCAAGATCACCTCCCTAGAGTGACCTAGTCACCCTTGAAGTGCGGGACCTACACCGAGGTGACATTGGGTGTAGGATTCCTAAGTTGTATCACTTTATTTTTGGTTGGGTCGGGATTTTCCCAACGTACAAATTGTGCTATAACATTTTGGATTTGTTCCCAGGGAAGATTTTGAATCTTCTTCATACGCTAAAGACACTTTGGTGAGGTATCCAAAATCCTTTCCCTTAGCTTTCCTTGTGACTCCACCCAATGAATGTTCCCTTTTCACCTTTCTTGATGAGTTCATTTTGAAACTCATCTGGCAACTCCACCTTCTCAAAATCTTCTTTTCCCAAACCTTTTCTCCCTGGGAGGTTCATGCCTTCTAAGGTTTACCAAAGAAGGCCTCCTCTCAAGTCTCCCATTGCTAAAACCCCTTTCCATAAATCCCTTCCCATTGCTCCAATGGCTCGCCCTTGGGTAATATACCTCTACAAACCCCTTAATATGGCCAATATCCAAGGTTACCCTAACCAGATGCCAACAAATGCCAACAAGTGGTTGCCAAAGTTCCTAGGAAACAATGTGATAACTTTTAAATACCACATTTATGTCATGGCATGAGATATGGACAATGCAGGTATTGATCATGAAGATGTGCCCATGAGACTATTCACTTCATCATTGACTGAAGAAGCTCTTGATTAGTTCATAGGACTCCCTGATAATCATATTGTGACCTATGATGCTTTTTCTACCTTATTTAAAAATAGATGGTCGAGAAAAGAAAATGGTAGTTTAATCAAATAAAGAAAAGGGAGAATGAAACGATAAAGGAATTCATTTCAAGATTTGACATGTTGTACAATCAAATTCCAATAGATTACCGTCCTACAACACCATCAATTCGTCTCCTTTACATGAATGCTTTTGAAGGGAAGTTTTGATACATTCTTAAAGATAAAAATCCCACATCATTGGTAGAGGCTAAATAATTTAGTATCTACATTGAAGAGAATCTCCTTGATTCAAAAATAGAACCTTTTCAGTATCCCTGCAACAAGACAAAATCAAGGATGAAGGTTTCCAACAACAATGTTCCTAATCCGATTGCTCTTGTGAATCAGAAGATAGACCAAATGAATACTCATTTTTTTCAGGTGCATAATCAACTTATGAACCATATGACTATAGTGGAAAGAAATCAATCTGCTCCCAGATCTCAGTTTTTCACACAACAAAGAGATGCCATCAGGTGAAACCATGACCTCAACAAGAGGCAAAGGCCCCATATACTTTGAAACCTATTTGAACAGTTGATATAGAATCTTGGTGTATCACATGCCAAGTGTTAGCGTCAGAAGTCACTCCTGGATTGTATCAAGAGTAGAGCCTGACACCCATCAGTTTATGTCACAATTTGTTTATAAAGGGTGATCAAATGGAAGCAAACTCAGAATAATATCTTTCTAACTCAGAAACTAGGTCGGACATGCACAAGCAGGTGAGGTCTTGATTTAACTTCAGAAAGTAGGTTGTAGTAAGGGTGAGAAGGAGGAAGACTTCTATGAGGAAATGCAAAGGTCTGCTATAGGCATCGAGCTTCTAACAACCTGTAGAAGGAAAACCTGAACACAAGAACTTCTTACATTCAAATTGCATAAACACTGGAGAATATAACAATGCTACAATAAAACCTCTATCATAACACAGTCACAATGATTCATGTGAATTAGTCAATCATGAAATCCCTTAGTATGAAATGAAAACCAGATGGAATGGGAAAGTTGACTGTCATTAAAAAAGAAATTTCACATACAGATACATAACCAGGGAACCTGGACGTCCATTAAAAATTTACAATTGGGAGCTTAGATCTACCATCGATGATTACAAAAATACAAAACTGAGTATATATACTCAGAGAAATTTGCCACCCTGGCAGCATGAGGGTAGTCGAGTCATTAAATTCCAAACTAGTGTGTACAGGCTCATCTTATTAGATGAGGACATCGAATCGGCATGACTATTAGGAAATCTCTCGAAAGGGCGACCTTGGGAAGACTGCTTGCCAGAACCACCATGCCTTACATTTAAGAAGTGAGGCGAGGTTTTGACCAGCTCCTCCCACCTTCATTTACTTCTAGCAGGGATTAGGATCGAAGCCTAGTTGACTTGGCACCTGGAGAACATGGCGACCCCTCCTACAGCTAAACCCTATTGGTTGTGGAGCCTGATTATCTTTCTGATTTATAGGTCTTTTACTTTCAGCCGTGTTTATACCCCATGAAGTATTTACACCCCAGAAGTATGTACACTCTTCCACGCGAGGGAGTGTAGAGGGGGGGTACCCCCTCTGCAAGGTCTAGGGGCAAGCAGGCCCCCAGTGGGGGTTCAGGGGCGAAGCCCCTAAAACAAAAATTGCCTTGTAAAAGTATACTGTAATTTCATTGTAAATCTGGACCGTTCATTATAAGGGCATAGATCTAACGATAGAGATTATGTTAGGGTTTTTTTCCCTAGAAGGAAACCCTCTTTTATGAGGGAAATGTATTGTGGCTATGTATGTTGGCGAGTATTGTATTTTGAGAGAGGAGACTATGAGAGAAAGAAGAGGAAGTTACAACGGGTTTTGTTGTATGTTGTATACCTTCATTTTGCTGGATAATAATAAAGAAAGGACCTGACAATTTCTCTGGTGTACGTAGCCCACACTGGGTGAACCACGTAAATCTGTGTCCCTCTTGTATTGTGTATCTTTTGTGTTTTATTTCCGCATTTTTTTTATTTTATTGCTCCACGGTCCTGGTTTTTCTAACAACTGGTATCAGAGATTAAGGTAACTCGCAGGAAAAGAGGGTTCCTGGTTCGAGTGGGAGCAATGTCGAAAGATGGAAAGTTTAGGGTTGAGAAATTTAACGGCAAAAACTACCAGTTATGGAAGATGCAAATGGAATATTATTTATATCAGAAGGATCTATTCCTACCATTGAGAGGAGTATCAAAGAAGCCGACGACTATGAAGGATGAAGAATAGGACATTCTTGACAGAAAGGCTCTAGGAACGATACGGCTGAGCCTGGTAGCGTCGGTGGCTTTCAATATCTTGAAAGAAAAGACAACGAAGGGTTTGATGGACGCATTGGCCAAATTGTATGAAAAACCCTCAGAATCCAATAAGGTATTTCTAATGAAGAGATTATTTAATATGAAGATGTCAGAAGGTGGGTCTATTGCATATCATTTAAATGAATTTAATACGGTTACTAATCAACT